>JASCZW010014352.1:0-23141 GCA_034211315.2 Aedes japonicus
TAACCACGAATCCCTCATCCAGCCTACACTAAGTCTTCTAAAACACTAATAAGTATCTAATCAAAATACCACTGAATTGATACTGCTTAATATCACATGCCAGTTTTTAATGAAATAGTAGTTGAAGTTCAGAAATTAAATTTTAAAACTGTTACACTGTTAAGTTGTAATGCTGAAAAACCAATTGAGCATTGTTAGCATTAAATTTCTTGCATGCTCTTATACGCAAATCTATATATATAAAAATGAAATGCTGTCCGTTCGTGACAGCATAACTCACGAACGACACGATGGATTTTCTTGATTTCTTTTTTATTTGATTTGTCTTGGCCTCCAACAGGTTTATATGAAGAAAAAATCAGAAATATTTACTGAAAAATGATTAAAAAAATCATAAATACCAAATTGTGATTTTGTATGGGAATATCATAATAAGCTAGACAGCAGTGCCATCTCTCGATTTGTAAGGAGGAACCGTTGGAAACTATTATAATGACTTTGTAATTAACAAAAAAAAAGAACGAGAGAGGAGAGAATCACTAATTGTTACAAAGAACCTTTTGAAAAGATATACAAAAAATGATAATACACTAGAGTCGCTTATTTCGCAAATTTTTACGGGGTTGTCGGAATTTGACGTGGTTTGCGGAAAAAATACGCGGTCTTCGTTATTCACGCGAGTAGATACCGTTCGCTTAAATATTTGATCAAAAATGTGTCTCAAACCTATCTTTTCTCGCTTTTTACGAAGGTCTTGTAAATTACGGGTTTTTACGTGGATTCAGGTATTTACTCGGTTTTTAAGTAGTTTTTTTTCCATCGCACTCATTCCTGCGTAAAAGTAACTTCAGTGTAATCGATTTATAGTGTGTAGATACGTATAAACTAGAACGATTGTATTGGTGACACCTCGCAAACAAACATTTCTGAGCCCTTTTTCTCTCAAGCCAAAGGCCACCCACGCAAACCAATACCATAATTTGGGGAAAGTTTCTCTACACGATGATGCTATAGATTTGTGTGTGTAGCCTATGGCTTGCGAGAAAAAAGGCTCAGAAGTGTATGTTTACAAATGTTTATAGGCCCTATTCTATTGTTGGTCAAGAATTGGAATGTAGGTCAATGGAAAGTGAAAGTATTAGTTCATGCCTTCTGTGTTGAACTGACAGATGTGTAATTTCGCTTTTGCTTACATTAGTACCGTTCGCTGTGTGATTAATAGTGCATCAGGAAGCAAACGACGGTATTACTAGAAATTAAAAAGACACTAATTAAGTTGCGATTTCAGTTAATTTCAATTAGTATTGTTGTTCTGTTGCCTAGACAGAATAATATCGGTCGGCTGGTAGCTCAGCAAACTCTCGAATGAGACAAAGCGACGTTCAGCGTGCAACTCAAACTGAATTGGATTGACAACGGATTTCACGGGCACGAATGATGTTGAGTGAAGAAGAAAAGGCAGCTAAGAACATAAGCGATGGAGTTAGAAAGAAGCGTAATCGGCAAGTATCAGAAAGATCTGGTAACAATCGTGCCCAACATAACCTTATAAATTGATTACGAAGGCAAGCCTTTATTCCACAAAATCTTCAACATGCTGCTTTGGTTGATGACATTGCGAATATATCAGTTGCCATTGGATCAATGAGTGTAGTTTGTTATCATTGTGATGCATTGAAGTTCCCAAATAAAACACCAGAGCCCTTGCGCTCAATGGTTTCTGGATCAGGAAGTGATTCTAAACATTTTCTGTGAGCATTCAGAGTTATAATGGTTGTTTTCAAATGACTTCGTTTGGCACAACGCACATAATAATATTTAAAAAAATTCTTGGACATTGAACCATAAAAGTTTAAAGAGTTTAAAAATAAGTAAATTATAAAATTGTGACGGACGCAGACCATAAATTTCTACAGATTTATTTCAAGGGAGATTCACTATGCAACATTATTCCACCATTGAGCAGGACATTGTACAACAATTACAAGCGATGCTTCATGAGCCTAATGGATTGATTCAAATGTTCAAGACTATTCTAGATCGAATGCCATCTAACAACAATGAGCTTGCGATTCGAGCTAATACCTTCTCCAAAAGTCCAACAAGTAGTTTAATTGTAAGCAGGACAACGTCTGCCGGGTCAGCTAGTGTTATTATAAAATGCAAAGATGATCCCAAATCGTGCTGAAATTATAAATAATTTGAGAATTGAATATATACCCTGCTTGTACACAATCTTCAGTAACTGGCATTCATATTGGTAACATCCGATTTAAACCAACAGTGACGATGCTATTGGGGCCACTCATAAAATTTGATAGAAGTTTTTCATAAGAAAACTACGAGATGTTTTATAATGCTCAAAAGCCTATTTGGACCGATTTGAACCAACAGTAAGGAGGTTGAGGCCACTCACAGCGAGTGATAGTGGTATTTCATTAGGAAAACAAGGTAATTCATTCACGCTTGAGAGCCAACTTAGACCGATCTAAGCCAACAGTTCGGAAGCGCTGAAATTATTGACAAAATGGGACAGTGGTTTATTTGTTCCAAGATAGGGTGGCCCAACGAGCATGGCGAATGAATAATTTGGATCACAATTAATTATGTAACTACTTCACCACCAATACATCTTACTCTGCGAACTACGACTTCTCTTGCTCACTCGATCACTCACACAACGAACAATAGGCAACCGAAAGAAT
Source organism: Aedes japonicus (assembly GCA_034211315.2). Classification (NCBI taxonomy): domain Eukaryota; kingdom Metazoa; phylum Arthropoda; class Insecta; order Diptera; family Culicidae; genus Aedes; species Aedes japonicus. The sequence continues at coordinate 2,706 of JASCZW010014352.1, forward strand.
AGACAAAACGCTACGCTCGAATACAAAATATTATGAAACAAACTCGACTCCCGCGCATTCGCTGCATGCGGAGGACTGTGCATGCCCATATTTATGCTGATATTGTCTAAAACAGCCGTGGCCAGACAATATCTGCGTTAAGTGGAAGTTCACCTCCCCGTGTCACCTACCGACCCACCCGGTTAATTCCGAGATTAGTCGATGGGTTCATCGACCTTTAGTGGAGTTGTTGCATTCCCTTTGCCACTTAACCATGGATGCGGCTCTAGTGGTCTTCCGAATACCTCTTGTTCCACGTAGTTCGAAGCACTCTACGTCCTCTTTTATGGCAATGCTTATTGGCATCATCCCCACTAGGACGCAGACCGTGTCGAGTGATACCGTTCGGTATGCACTAACCACTCTTAGGCACATAAGCCTGTGCGTACTCCCTAGCTAACTAGTGTATCCCTTGGTACTCAAGGCGGTGATCCATACCGGCCCACCATACCTAAGTTTGGACAGAGCGACACTGGCCAGAAGTTTGCGGTTACTCCCTTACACCACCAAGCTATTCGACATCATGCGAGATAATGCCGATATAACCATAGAGGCTTTTTTGCAGGCGTAATCAACGTGACTGATTGATAAACAGTCGTCAGCTTATCGTCGATCAGGACCCCAAGATACCTCTTCAATTCGATTGTGCAGTTACCTGCACTGATGTTTCTACGATTTTCGATTATTCACCACCGTGACCTCAGTCTTTTGGTGGGCTAGCTCCAATTGCCTGGAGCTCATCCATCTCTCCACAATGCCGATGGAGTCCAAGGCCGTTAACTCGACCTCTTCGATGGATTCACCACATATTTCCAGGGTGATGTCGTCCGTGAACCCGACTATCTTCACCCCGTTCGTGAACTCAAGCCGCAGTACCTCATCGTACATCGTGTTCCATAACACCGGACCCAGGATCGAACCTTGTGGGACGCCGGCGATGATCTGTTCTGGCCTGCCTCTGTGTTGTATACCAGTACGCGATTCTGGAAGTAACTTCCAAGAACCTTGTACAAGTACCCAGGAGCGTTGGAGCGAGTCGGCGATAGCCACCCAACTGGCGCTATTGAATGCATTTCTCACGTTAAGGGTGACCACTGCACAGTATCGTACTCCTCGCCTCTTGCGCTGGATTGCCACTTCAGCCGTCTTGGTGACGGACAGGATGGCATCCACCGTCGACTTCCCTTTTGCGGAAGCCAAACTAATTATTAGACAGACCGCCTATACCCTCCGTGTATTTTCTCAGTCTGTTGAGCATTACCCTCTCGAGCATCTTACCTGCTGTATCCAACAGACGTATAAGTCTATATGCCGATGAATCTCCTGGTGGATTCCCTGTCTTTGGTAACAACACAAGGGTCTGAATTTTCCAGGCGCCCGGGCAGACGCCCTCGTCCAGACACCTTTGAATCACCACCCTGAACACTTCGGGATCCAGCAAGATACCCGTATTGATGGCCAGGTTTGGAATACCATCTGGTCCCGGCGCTTTGTTCACCTTTAGAGACTTTGCTTTCGCAATGAGTTCCTCATTCGTCACGGTTGCCTCGTAGCCAGCCTCCGTTGTGCCGTTGCCAATGCCCACGTGTTCTCGGATGTTCAACTGAGCCGTCCACCTTTCCGTCGCTACCCAAGCAGCACACTACGATCACAATTAGTTGTAGTAACTTGATTATGACTTAGGAAGTCATATTCATGTTATCTCAACTGAACAGCAACAAGTGTGCTACTATGGTATGACAGCGTTAAGGTCTGGGATACTGAAACGCTGGTCATGGGACAAATCTACGGCGGTGGGAGGCCATGGACTCAGGTCATGGCTGGAAAAGAGTCCCCCAACGATCACATGCAACAGTTCTGATGAACGCTCGATTGGAGCCGCCGATCCTCTGGTTTTGGGCATTACTACCCGATAGGCGTCATCCCATGGATTCGTATTGGCCTTCTGACACAGACCCTCGGAGCAGGCTTGCTTGCTGGCCTTTATCTCCCTCTTTTGTGCGCCCCTCAACGCTCGATTCTCTCGGCGTCTGACCGCGCTCTTTGCACCCTGCGTGGGACATGTTATTCGGAGGTCGGCGATCGACTCCGTCCACCAATACACCGGCGAACTTCCATTCCTCGGTTTGACTTCCCTCGGTATGCTCGCATCGCACGCTCGTATAAGTGTCATAACGAGTCGTTCGCAGCAAGGTTCCTGGGTTTTACGTATGTTTCGTTGCCTCTCAAGCGCCTCTTTGAAAGTCTCTACATCAAAGTAGGACGTCCTCCATCTGCGGGCAAATGCAGTGGATGCTCCTCTTTCCGCACGCTGCCTTGAACTGTGGACGATACAATAACGAACCGCCAAGTGGTTGCTATGGGTGTAGCCATCATCTATCTTCCAATTGCTAAGCAGGTCTGCTGAATGTTATATCGATGATCGATACCGCTCCGTTTCTATGGTAGGTACTCTTGGTACCCACGTTGGCTAGGTCCACATTGAGCCTAGCCAAGGACCCAGAAGAATCTGGCTCCTGGGGTTGGTAAGGCAGCACCCAACTCGTGCGCTCAAGCGTTGAAGTCCCCCGCTATTACCAACGGGTTCAAGCCAGTTAGCTTCGTTATAATCCGATAGAACATATTGGAAAACTGTTTGATCGACCATCTTGGCGGTGGGCAGCAGCTGCAGAAGAACACTCCATTCACTTTTACAACCGTGAAGCCTTCGTTTGTGGTAGACACAACCTCCTGAACCGGGTACTTGCCCGTCGTCAATAATGCTGCCATATTGGACCTGTCCGCAAACCAGTTCCCGTTGCCGGCTGGGATGCGGTATGGGTCGGAAATTATGGCGATATCCGATGCTGACTCGCGAACTGTCTAACACAGCAGTTGCTGGGCGGCCTCACAATGGTTCAGGTTTAGTTGGGTTACCTGCATGACGATTTACTCGTTATAATACCCTTAGCAGCTGGGCACTTACACCCCCCTCCCATGGCGTGCTTATTGTCCGGTCTACCGGCGCACATCAAGCATTTGGGGGGACATTTGCAATCCAGCTCCTTGTAGCTTGTGCTGCCATACCTTCTACACATATTACTCCTATCTGGACCTTTGCACTCCCAGGACATGTTCCCGCTCTCTAGGCATCTGAAACATGCCTTCGGCGGCTGGTATAGACTAAGTGGGCATATGGACCATCCCATCTTCTCCTTTGCCACTTTCAACGCCGCGTCCGCGTCGACTGCCACTACCCTCATGGTTGCCACCTGGGTCCCGAGTTAACAATTTCGCAGACGTATGTCTGCGGCGGCAACCTCGACCTTGCACTGTTCCTTAAGTGCAGTGGAGATCTCGTCTATCTCCGTGATCTCATCCAGGTTCTTACACTGGATCGTAACCTGTGAGACGAGGGTGCGTACCTCCACACCCTCACCTAAGGCATGTCTTGCCAGCTCTATACGCCAGGCCCTTTAGCGCTGTTGTCTTCTTTAGCTCCAAGAGCATCTCACCGGTGCGGGTTTTCGATTTCTTTTTTCGTCCTATTTCCGTTTTTCCGGATCTTATTCCAGTGACTTTCATCTCCTTGCACCAGCTCTTCCATCTCCTTGCATGCACCCTGCACTGTCATGCGTAGCCTAAGGAGGCTCAGTTAAAGGTCCTTCGCAATGTTGTTGCGCGATGACGTAAAGTCAATAATCGCGTTCAACTGCTCGGACACCTCCATCACTTTAGGAAGGATTTCCCGCATCTAGCTTGGTGGCACCTACTTCTGATGCCGTAGCACTTCCGCAAGTGTCGGACACGCCCGATCCCGCCGTTTTACGCAGTGGGGACTTCATTAGGCCACCCTTAGTGAACGGATACGCTTTCTCCTGGGTTTTCCTCGTTCCCGAGGTATAATCCTCCATTTTGTTGGGTTCACGTCGAGTAGTCGCTATTGTGATCCCATGGTTATCGATGCCGATTGAAGACGAGCAGGGAGGCCATGCGAAAGTTGACACGGCCCTTCATGGGAAACCGCATTCAGAGCATGATCAGCGTAAGACAGGTATAGGGTCATCTGAGTCAACTCCCGCCCGACTGGCGAGGTCGGACGGTGGAGAATGGAACGTACTGGAGGCCTGCCAAGGGTTTAATGGGACGAAGACAACCTGTGCCGCTGGAACCTTGCCATTTCCTGCTCGGTGTCACCCGGCAATGCTGAGGGAGACGGCACAGGACCCAGCCCGAATACAACAGAACTACTCGCTATCCTTTTCGCAGCCAGTTACCATAATTGGGGTTTTACTGGCATCCAATCCAATCCCCAATGCGTTGTATGGCGCTCCCTCCATAGTTCGTTTAGCCGTTAAAGGGAGCTTCACGTTTCCAAGGTGCAGGCGCGGGAAGACAAACTACATTCACAACGTCTGTGACTGAACGTATACTACTCTTGAAAAATCACAAAGTTTGAGCCGTCGAAAGGCATGTTTCGGCGAAAATCTGTTGATGTCCTTTGCTAAATGGTTCTTCCAGGGCATGCGGATTGTCCAGGAATTGCCAATATAATCATTGGTCCAGTTCAAGACTAGAAGTAGACTACTTATAAAAAATCAAGACGCTTGAAACGTCGAAAGGCATGTTTCGGCAAATATCTGCATTTTTCTCCTCCTGAAGGGTTTCCCCGTAATATTCGGATTGTCTCGGAATGACGAATATGATCATTGGTAAATTTCGTGGCGAAAAGTAGGTCCATTTCAAAGTGAGAAGGTGTTGTTTGTTAAAAGGCATGTTTCGGCGAAAATTCGTTTTTGTCTCCTCTTAACCCTTTAGGGGGCATCTGGGTTGTTTCAGAACGGTCAATATAGTCATTGATCCATTTCTAGGACTACTAATAACGACTGGTCCAGAAAGTATAAGCACACCTTTTTTAACGGTCACTTTGAATATAATGAAATATTTCAACATGTTTTGGCCAGAGCTTGAAAAAATTGACTGCCGTCTTGAACGATGAGTAAAAAAAATATTCAGTGTGTGCAATTTTCTTTATCATCATTTCGTCCCATCAGTCAAACAACACATTTTTGACGACTTATTTTGCCGTGTTCAGTCATTCCGTTTTCCCTGTATTCCACACAACTCATTCACACCATAGCAAAGCGCATATCTGGCTATTCAAGCGTCAAGCGGTTTTGATTGCTTTACTGAATGTTCTGGTAACCAGTCATTCAATTTCGCGTTCGTGAGTGATTTTTTCTGCTACAGGATTTTTTTTTCTTTTTTTTTTTCAAATATACCCGAACATGGCTGAAGGTGAAGGAAATTCCTCAACGGCAACGGAAGCCAAAAAACGGAGCGGTAGAAAACGATCGATGGCTGAAATCGGTGCAGAGTATGTGGTTAGAGATGGAGAAAAGGGATGTTGCATGATCGATTCGAGAAGTGGCTGCAAATACGTGCAGGCAAAATATGACATCGGGAATTTGTGCGTCATTCCCGATCGCAACATGCAGAAAAAGCATACGAATGTGGTTTACTAAAAAATTACATTCCAGTTACCAAAAAATCGAGGAATATCTCAAAATGTTCGGTTCCTATAGATAAACCGCTACTCCTCGATTCAGCAATCAAACTGGTATCATATCACCAGTTACCGATGTCTTGTTTCGAGTGGGAAGGATTGCGGCAACTCTTGGATCCTATAGCTGTTGCTGTCGGTTGTAAAATAAATCCGACTAATATGAAGATCCACATGAAAAATATCGCTGGTAAAATTCGGAAACTTCTGGAAGAAGAAATGCAGAACAAGTTAATTTCAATAAAAATTGATTCTGCATCTCGTTTTCATCGACACATTCTTGGCATCAATGCTCAATACGTAGTACGCGGCAAGGTTGTGATCCGAACGCTAGGTATGTTTTTGTGATCGGTAGCTATAACAAACAAGTTGTTACATTTTTATGATCTTTTTACAGCTATGCTAGAAGTCAAGGAAAGTCAAACTGCAGCATTCCTTAAAGTAAAAATTTTGGAAGTCCTGGACAGTTTCTCAGTTACCATTCATCAAATATTTTCTATCACATCGGACAATGGCGCTAATATGTTGGCAGCTGTACGAAAGATGAAGGAAGAGTTGGAGCATAGTCTTCTGGCAAGATTCGATGAAGAAGAAGATCTCGATGACACGGAACAAAGAGATTTGACGGACGAGCTCTGTACAGAATTCAACGAAAGGTTGAATCTTATTCGATGTGCAGTTCACTCCCTTCAACTGGCAATATTGGATGTCGTCAAACGAAGCGACCAATCCGTGAAAGTGGTAACCGAGGTGGCAAAAAAATGCAAGCTGACTCGATACAAAACGCATTTTGAATTCCGGAACGCCACTCTTCCACCAGTTTGGTGCCAAACGCGATGGGGTGGGATATTCAAAATGATGCAGAGCTTCATGAATCAGAAAGAATTCTTCAAGGAACTTGCACTGCAGTTCCCAGAACTTGGTACGTGGTTTTGAAAAATCTTGTTTAAAAACGCCTCACTTAAAATAATATGAGAAATTTAATTGATATTCAAAAAAAAATACCTGCCGGGTTATTTAAAGATCTCCGTTCTTTGCCAAGCAACTCCAACTTCTCATAGTTTTCTTAAAATATGTTTTTTGCAGATCTGACGAATAGCTGGGAATTTATAGAGAACTACGTTAACGCTTTCAGACCTGTCTATGTTTGTACTAAAAACATGCAAGCTGCACACGTTTCGTTACCCGACTTCTACATGGCATGGTTGATGGCTATTAGTGAGGTACAAAAAATCGATAGCAACCCTTTTGTACCCCAACTGGCTGAAGCTTTGATAAACAGGTTGCTTAACCTCCGAAATTCCAGGGCATTTAAGATGGCGCTCTTTTTAGATCCTAGATTCAATTATTTAGGATCAAAGGTGCTCACATCTGATGAGAAAGAACAAGTTCAAGTATGTATATCAGAAATAGCATTGTGTTCTACATTTTCTTTTCAAAGGCTTTATTTATTTTTTTTATTTTTTAGGAATTCATCGTCGACACTTGGAACCGTATCAAGGAGCTTGAGCCAGGTACAAGTTCAAACCATTGCGCTGAACCAAAACCGGTAACCAAAAATGACGACTTTGACCAATATTTTACGGACCTGTTTGGAGGGACGTTATCTGCTGCCACTAGCTCAACGCATGCCACTTTTTTGCAGCAACTGAAGGCACTGGAAGTCGAACCTCGACAGAGCTATTTTTATGATTCCTTCCAACATTGGCTAAATCGAATGCAGACCCATCCAGAACTCTACAGAGTAGCAATGGTGGTACTAGCTGTTCCTTCAAATCAAGTTTCTGTGGAAAGATCTTTTAGTGCTCTTGGATTGGTCTTATCTAACCGTCGAACTGGACTTGCTGAAGATACTCTGGCTAACATACTCCTGGTTAAACTTAACAGGGAGCTTTTTGAGCATGCCATGCCTAACTTATACAACTGGAAAGAACTAGATAGATCTGTTTAGTTATTTATTGGTATTTGTTATCGAAGGACATGAAATTGAGTTCAACCTCTATTATTTTATCCATTAAGTTTCATTTCTTTTTTTTCTATTACTTTATTGCGAAATCGTCATTTTCAAATAACAATAAAAAAAATTTACTTCATTGCTTGACAAAGCAGTTTTTATTTATTGAACATCTTTCCATTTTTCCCTATACTAATCGAATGAATAATTTAACTGAATAAAAACAGGATTCTAATAAAAGGAAGCAACTGAAAAAAGAGAACTATTAGTTTCAGAACCGTTTCCAGGTGACACATTTCTGAATCAATTTTGTTAAACATTTTGGGCACTTAAAGTATACTGTTTGAATTATTTGAAACTTCAAATTGTATGTAACAGCCATTTTAAACTTTTAATTATTACAAATTGATAGGTGCTTGACCATTGCTTACCAGACAACCATTGTGGTAATACCATTCGGCAGGAGAACTATGCTATTAGCGCGAGATATTTTTAGACCACTGGAGCTGGCGCGTTCTTTGAAATGATTTTAAAGTGCAAAGATCATTCTTACTCCAGTTTTTGAAAAAATAAGATACATCATGAAAACGTATATTTTCCATGACTTATCTTATCGATCCGAAAAGAGAAGAAGGCGAATGATTCTGTTATATACTTTGTAGTTAACAATAATCAAATTCCGAACTACTTCAATTGCAACCAAAATGTTTAAAATGTGTCTGAATTATTCTAATTTTACTCATAAGGCTCGCAACTCGTAGAGCACTCATAATTCTGAAAAACAGAATACAAAACAGAACAGAATATTTTCAAGAGGTGAAAGCTTATGAGGCCCTACCATCATACAAAAAAAACAGCTTAATTGAATCCAAGATGACTCGAAAAACTGCAGTGGGTGAACTGCACTTCTTACCGTGGAATAAGATACCCGATGGTAATTATAAACTGCTTTTTTATCACTTACCTTCTCCAAAATCATCTGGAATGCTTAGGAATTTGTTTCGATAGTTCGATCAACATAGTTTAAGCTTCCTATATATGATTTTCATCGATTCCGTCACCTAAAATTGTGTTCAATTTAAAGTACGTCATAGTTCTTTTAAAGGTAGATATAGGCAGATACGATACAGATAATACCAAATTTCTTTTCCCCAGTTTTGTACGATGCCGAATGAGCTATGCTCATCTAAGGCTGAATCCACTGGTTATTAACGTCACTATACGATTATGGTGCTACAATTTACACAATTTTACGGGACTAACGCTCCATAACGGGAACAGATCAAGCTTCAACTTTGGTTTTCTCTAACTAGGAATTACAGAATTGACAAGTCAATAAACCGATGCCTGCTGAGTTTGAAAATCACAAGAAAATTCATCATCACACGAAAACTGTATACGATGACCAACGAAAACTAGATCAACTTGCAAATGAGAAAAGGTTTCGATTTTGCTGATCCATTCAATTATTTTAATTACCTCTATTGGATTTTATTAGGAGACACTAAATAATTATAAAGGTAAACTACTTAGTGTTTTCTTAGAAGTAGATAATTTCTCACGTAGGATCGAGCAGTACTTGGGTGCCGACTCAATTACCGGCTAGCAACTAATCAAGTATTAAAATTCAAGTCATTTGGTTTGAACACGGCTGGGGCATAGCGATGGGAGTTGGATTAGGATTAGGATTATTTTATACTAAGGCGGCTATAATAAATTTTTGATCACCAAGTCTTCTTATAGAGCAGTAGAGCAGTCTATTCCTCAAATCTTGTTCGTTAACCGGTACACGAATATAACATGATCAGTTATGTTGTTCAAATAATTGATTAACAATTATTTTATTTGCAAGGGCTTAAGGGTCATACTTTATGCGATAAACCAAAATATGATCAATGTTTGCTTTGGATATATTTAAAAAACGTTGGTGTTTCCACTTCATTGATTCTTCAGATGAAGGACTGTTCGTTCTTCTTCACGGTAGAACGATGGAATTGAATGAGTTGTCGGCGCTTATTTTCATTCACTGCTTTCTGGAACGAATGAATGATGAAAGTAAAGCAGCACAAAACAAGTAGGTTCGCCTCGCACTAGAGATTCATGTAGGCAAGTTTGTGTTTGCTTCATGTTCGCTAGGGGCAGTACGTAGTGAATTATATTTTGTCTCAGTAAGGGTGCATTATGGGAATTGAATATGATATTTTTAGGCACTGGTTTTGGCTGCGTTCTTTTGTTTGTACATTTCTGAATGACATAGCATAAAAAAAAGTGCTCAGTTTTGTGTTACCTATCAAAATGCGTGGTCTCACTTCGGAACAACGAAAAAGTATTGTACACAAATGGTGCACTGTGAGCAGACTCTCCTTGAGAAAATTGGCCAAGGAAGAGGGTGTAAGCGTCGGAGCGGTACCATCTGCGATTCGAAAATATAGAGAACAGTGTACGTTTGACAATGCGCCGAAGAGTGGTCAGAAATCCGGTCCTGTTAATCCGGATATCGATAAAAAGATCAGGGATGCCTACAAGCGAAAACTAGCGACTTCCGTTCGGGATGTTGCGAAAAAACTAGGGACCTCGTCGAGTAACGTCATGCGTGCCAAAGAAAGACGTGGGCCAAAAACATGCCGGAAGCAGAAAAAAAACCAAAAAGGAACCCAAACAGGCGGCGTCCGTGAAACCACGGTCCCGCAAACTCTACGATTCGTTATTGTGTAGAATTTTTTTTTTTTGTTTCTTGATTATCGAAATGTTCAGCCTCGGGCTGATTCATCTCCCGTCGAAGTCATTCAAACACCACTTTTGGGCATTTTCGTAACTTCTCCGGAGGTGAGATTCGAACTCGTGACTTTGGCGTGAGAGGTATGGATGTTAACCAGTACGCCGGGGTCGCCCCCAATTGTGTAGAAATTTTGAGTGTATAATAATGGACGATGAAACGTATGTGAAACTAGAAGAAGACAAAGACATCCCCGAAACGGAGAAGGCAATTTTTACCGAAAAATTCGGTAAGACGGTTATGGTTTGGCAGGCAACATCTATTGCTGATGATCAGGCATCACGAAGGTCAAGTAGTTTTTTGGCCTGATTTGGCGTCATGTCATTACGCAAAGGACACTTTAAAAAGACGAAAGACATGAATCCGCCGAACTGCCCCGAGGCACGGCCAAAAGTGGTCAAAATGGTGGGAATTGCCACTGTGCAGAAGCTAATGGGTCATGTTCGAGGAAAAGTTAGGAGTCTTGGCTATGAGTAAATATTTTGATTAAACTAGAGTAAAATATCATATAAAACACAAATACAAATATGATTTGCCAAATAAAATTATTAAAACTAAAAAAACATGACTTTTTTGTTATTTTGAAATTGTGCTTATACTTTCTGGAACAGTCTATAGGCTAGACTAGTCAACAGAAATCATAAAATTTGAGTCGTCGAAACGCATTTTTCTGCAAAAATTCGTATCTGTCCCATCCTATAGGGCGTCTCCGGGGCATTCGGATTGTCCTGGAATGACCGATATGGTTATTGGTCCATTTCAAGATTAGCGGTAGACTAAATTTTGAAGTTTGAGCCGTCGCAAAGCATGATCCGATGCAAATTTATATTTGCCACCGCCACACGGATCCTGTCATAACATACTCAATTCCGGCACAGATTTCTTGTGGCCAATCGGGTCTAAAAGCTTAGTACTCGCCAAAAACTGAAATTTGGGACTCAATTAAGCATTTCTACTGCAATGGCTTTGCAAATTTGGTGATATATAGTTTCCACAATGTGGATTTGAAATCCGGGTCCCTTCAGAAATGTCAAGAAATTTGGGTTCAATGCAGAAACGTTACTTTCTATAAGTAAGGAAAAGTCAAAAAATGGAAACGATACTTATTTTAGAAAGTTATAACATTTTTAAAATCAATTGACCCCGATGCCTAAAGAAGGTTAAACATGGTTTACTATGTTCTGCCAACTATACATTTTTAATTAGTTTCGTTAAACGCCGGAAAGAATTGTATTCATCATGATCAATTGCGAACATAAACTGCTATGCATATCGTTTAGCTGCCTAGATTTATTACAAAATAGTATGTACTGCAAAATAGACAAACTTCCTCCTAGCCTCATTATAGACATTACTTCCTCGCCGACAAAAAAAAACAAAACAAACAAACACTGAATACTAGTGACACTAACTGCTCAAAGCGACGCTTGCCGCTACGATTATATATACGATTATACGTGCTTGGATTATATTATTTTCACATCACCGTTAGAACCACTCACTGGCAGCAAGAGAAAGGTGTCACTTCACCTTTACCAATCCTAAATTGCCGCGTGTATAACAATGTCGCATTACACAAGTTGATGGTGTCAATCACGTACCTTCTCTCCATACCAATTCAAACGATACTTTGAAATCCACCTGCCATTTGGGCGTCTAGATGTCTAAGACTGTTCTTTGTACCGTAGAAGAAAATATTCAATCAATTCAATACCCTGCATTATGAACTGCCAAAATCCTTTCAAAATCGATTGGAAAAATTCTCCACCCACCAAAAACCGCACAAAGCCCATTATCGTAATGAAAATCCACCTGAAATCGTACTCGGTACCATACCTGCCGGTAATGCGCTCCATCTAGACCTGATTAGCATAATCTGCTTTACCATTTTACGCGTGTGCCGCGTGCGTCGTTTCTTGCTAATGAAATTAAACCCGCTCGTCGTCGATTCAATCCGGCCACTTCTACGACTTGCTAGCTAGCGGTTGATTTACACCGCGATGGAGTTGATAAACGCTCGCTCGACTCACCGGCTGATGGAAGAGGGAAATTGTTTATTCAGGCCTAGCAGCATCGCACGCGTTCAATTGTCAGAATCCGATTTGCTGCCTCTTTACTCTCGGGCGGCATGTAATTACCATTAGCCAGCAGACTACACAGCATCGTCCGTGTTGGTGAGCATCAAAGCTTGACGGATGATAGTTCTGCAATTGCGACTTGGGGGAATATCTTGAGGCAACGAGAAAGGGAAATTTCTACTTATGTGGTAAGTTATTTTTAAAATAATGAAAATTCAGTTTTAACAATTTAGAATACGGTTGAAATCATGAATTGTACTTTCACCATCCTTCAATCGCGTTCGACGAGTGTCCATCGATTCGAACATCCACGTTTCTTTAAATTTTAATTTATTTTATTACTCTCAATAAACTTTTGAATGCGGATGACCCGATCCAAGCGTCACTAATCGGTCGGAAGCGGTTCTTTTATTAGGGTACCTAACCACTTCCTGGGCTCAGCTTGCGAATTATCGACGGATCATTCTCCTAATTCGATCACCCGATTTGAGCACTCGGCAGTGCTGGACGAGCGACAGACAGGTTTCAGCCAGCGAGGGGGTCTCAATTCAAAAGTTTGTTTGGCTGTCGAAGATGTCGATTGGATTTTAAAGTATCATTTCTTGCTCTCTGGGCAGTTCTCGGTTCTTTAGTCTTCTTCTGAACTCTGGCGGTGACGACTCGGCTCGAGGCACCCAGCGAGTCTTCGATGTGCCTATTTATTTAATTAGGAACTGGTTTTCCACGGTTTGCTAACAAAAGCATTCCATTCTCTCGTCGCTGAAGTCGGGATTAAAGTTCGTTTTATGAATTTTACGGACCGACTTTTATGGGCTTCGCTTTTATGGCAGCTGAGTCAACAGGTGAGAAGCGAACGAGATGAACTAATATGGGGTACGTTTTAAGTATCTATTTAACAATTTTCTACACGATTATGGAAATAGAACCGGAGTCGTTTTTGCCTGATGCTATCTTTTTTTGTCGTCGCTTTAAAGTAGATCACTACATCACACATCGATTCATCATTCGTAGTTGACGAACGTGAAATTGTTGAGATTAATCTGACAATCCAATCACCATTTCCAATCTCGACTAAGGATCAAATGAGAGTTAAAGCAGGCGTATCTAAAGTTGTTCAAGAAGAGGTGGACGCCGAAGAAGGCTATGAATTTTTCATGAAACCATTTTCATAAACATATCAAAGCAGGCTCTAGGGGTGTGCGTTTCGCACAAAACGTCATTGATGTTATTTCGATCCCGTTCAAGTGAAAACCTGTTCAACATCAGTAGAATCTAACTTCAATTTTCAGGTAGGTAACGGATATTGTAAATGTTCAAATAAGTTCAGATAAGTTTCCTACTGCTAAATTCCTCGAAATGCACAACCTCAGCTCGGCAGCATCAGCGAACGATGCATGTTCTAATGCTTCATTTTTCGCCACAGAGGCAATCAATCTTATCGCCACTTGATTTTTAGGACATACACCTATGTATGCGTTGGCATAAGCCCTTTACGGTGAGGTTGGAAAATCATCTCATCTTCATTTATCCGGTAAGCTTGTGCAATCGTCGTTGTTGGCATCATCGCTTTCGTCCTGGTGTCGAGGATGAGATGGTCGAGCAACGGAAGGGAAAAAAAATGATCCTTCAGAGTCGCGGGAATTTTTCGTGGAACGAACTGTGTAGATTTGGATCTATGTAGATTAACGCCTCGCATCGTTTCCATTAGCATAAAACGGATTAGGACTAAGGGCTGCGGGCTGGTTAACTGTTGAGGACAAGAAAAACGAATATTAGTTTTTGGCTCAGATGCTCTAGTTTTTTTTTTGCGGTGTATGATATGATTGTTAGATCCGTGAAGAGATCTGTGGACATTTTGAATGAATATTTTAACGTAGGACTTCGTCTTTCTAAATTTCTTGGGTATTAACATTTTGTGACGAATAATGTATTTCGGGTCATATTGACCCAGATTTGAAATTCACATTGTGGAAAATTTATATGATCGAATTTAAAGTCTTTGCAGTCAAAATGCTAATTAGAGTTTTAATTTTGAATTTCTAGTGAGTACTGGCCTTTTTAACCCGATTGGCCTTAAGGAATCTGTGCCAGAAAAGGGCATGTTTTGCCACGACCCATGAGGCGTCACACAAATTTGCACCAGAACATGCACCAGAACACGGTAATAGAATTCGTGAGATTCCAAAATCAAAGAAAAATTGATCCAGTTGGCATAGCTCTCTTTGTTTATCATTTTGACTCATTTATGAGCAGTGGCGTAGCGTGGTGGGGCGAGGGAGTCGGTTCACTCCGGTTGTTATCCAGATAGTTGAGGAAGTGAATGCTTATTCATTTCACCGGCTCCATGAATTTAATAATTTTGATACCAATTTAACGAATAATAAAAACAGTCATGTTACACTGAAAATTTAAATTCGTAAATTAGCTTTCATTCGTTTCGTAAACATGGATTTTGTACATTGAACCAATGTCTCGTAAATTTTATGTAACATTCATATTGCTTGTTATCTAACAAAATGCTATCATTACACCTTGTTTGTACAATGCACAACATGAATTTCGTGAAGATTAGCCAATCGCTGCTTCTCTTCGGTCGTACTCATGTGTGCCTGCTGGGATGGGATGGGCGGTATTAATTTATCCCAAAATAGAAATGAAAGCGCTGTCAAGGCAGCATTCATTAATTATGTCACGCAAATCTGGCCGAAAATTAACCTCCTTCCCCCATGTCACAAATTGTCACAATTTTTGTAACCCCACCCAGGCAATTATGTCACGTTTTTGTTAACCCCCCTCCCCACTCAAAACTTTTTATTCAAATAGCCAATATTAGTCACAAAAAACATTTTTATTTCATACAGAAACAAATTCAACTTTCCTCATATTATATCAAATTGCATTCTCAAATAATACCATTCAAAAATAGATTCAATCCTCAGTCCAAGGGTTTTGCAGATGTTGGTCAGCATTGATGACCGGGAAGATATCTGCGTCCGCTGAAGCACTCGTAATGGTTTCTGCCACATCAGTCAGATCAAGTTCTTCGTCATCTATCCATTCGCAATCGAAGTTGTCTTTGTTGGTTACAACCATACATTCCTGTTTACGTTTGCCACAACTTTAAACGGACGCAATTTTCTCTGAAATTGAACGGATGTATGCTTGTGCATCTTTATGTGCTCGCGAAGCATGACTAAAGATGCAAAGTATAGGCCACAGCTGGAACACACTCGTTCGTTCAATGAGTTTTTAATTGAAGGACAGTAAAGATCATACGGAATCGTTCCATATCCGGACATCGATTTAGGTAGAATCTGTTGAGCTTGTAATGAGTTCAATACGAACATTGATGGGAAATGCTGTGGTTCGTCCTTCGATGACCCAATCAATCCTCGAGATGTTTGCGTCAGAGAGATTGGTGGAGGCAAAATCCATTGCAGATAACGTGATCGATGCTACTTCGCAGTGGTGAGCAGCATTTCCTGTAAAAATATAAATTTATGCATATATAACAATTATTTGACCATCAATGCATCTCAAAATTTTACCTATCTGGCATTTCCGTATCTGGAGTAAATATTGACTGGTTCGCACATGAGTTCCAAACCAGTGTTGGTCATAGTCACGAATTGACTTCGGATCTATTTCAGAAGCATCAGGATCGATATATTCAGCCAACGTCGGATGACCGTCGATGACCACATCATTCCAGACTTCTGCCAAAACTTCACCAGCGTACTGGAAATTTCGCTTCTCCAAAGCTGAATCAGTTGTACGCAATTGGGAATCCAGATGACTACCAAACTGGTCGTGTGGTATTATCAATCCAGAAAGCTCCCTACTCAAGGGTGACATACGTCGCTCCACTCTATTGAAAGCACTCCTTCCCGGAGCGTTCGTTGCAATGAACAGCGTGTCAAGGTTGTACTCTCTAAAATGGTGTATTGCTATCTGTATTACCTTGCGATATCTCGGATTTCCATCAGGTCCACCGTCGACGGTAAAGATTAGGACTGGTTTGACCAATCCATCAAACTTAAAAATACCATCAAACGATTCAAGAGTTAGAAGCCGCTTGATGTCTAACGCATGAGAAAACGCCGTTGACGAAGCGTGTTTGCCTGACCGAATTGCAATGTAAGTGGGGCCCGAAAAACCAACAGCCTCCGGTTTGCCAAGACCATTCGGTTTGATTTCGATTCCAGCGTACACGGACGGAATTAGTTTATGCTTATTTGCAACTATCCAATCGTGGTCAGGAAGCGTGATTTTGTACTCCACATGCATAAGCATGGGAGACTGCTTATTACAGCCGTTAGGCCTATCGCCACTCTCGCCTTATCATCCTGACTGATAAATCCTACTTCATTGGGCCTAGCACAGATGCCAGTTCTTCCAATGATCTTATGGTCGCTGTATAGAATCGGCCATCGGGATGATCGTTGTGTTTTGCATTACTTGCGCGCATCAACTTCACTGGTACAGTATTTACGTGACATTTACCTTGATGGGAATTGGCTCGTTTTGGGATTAACCGCAGATATGTTGCTGTTCTTTTGATATTGAATCCCTTGCCTTGTATTGCAGAAGTCAACTCATCTAAAGTTTTAACGCTTCTGACGCTCTCATCACTGCGCTTTTCGTGGGCCGCAGATCCATGAAGTGCGATATCGCATATTGCCTTGAGCAGCTCCGGTTGCTGCTCTTCAACACGAGGGCAGCCAGGAGAATTTCGGAATGAAAGATAATTTCCTGAAATTTGATATTTATATCTACTGTGCAAACAAACTAGTTAATATATCATATTTACCAGCCTCTGGATGTCCCGAATTAACAGTTGTTTAGCTCTGCTTCATTTTCTCACGATGCTTCTGCTGCCGCTCTTGCTCGTCTTCCTTGATTTTAAGATTCTTTTCAAGTTTGATCTTTTTAATTTTTAGCCCTTCGAGTCTCGACTGATCATCATCCGTCAATAGTCCAGCAGACTTCTTGTCAATCAGAAGCACTACCTCAGAGTTCAGATTATTTAGCTCAGCTTTAAGTTGTTCCTGTACTGGTGCAGGGCGTTTATTTGATGATGACGGCTGAGCCATATACTCAATTTCCTTGATGGGTTGCGCGGGTTTCACTGTCGGCGCTGATTCCTTAGGAGCACTCATAGACTTTCCCCATAGTTGAAGAAGTTTACCTTTTTCTTTAGCTGCAAGGCATGAAGCTCTTTTATTTTGTTATTGACTTGCTCTTCAAGTGCGGTGTTGTCATTGCCCTTCCGTTCATTCCAGAAATTAGTAGCATCCAATTGGCACTCCCTTTTCTTCTTATCCGGGTAAGCCTTTACATACGCATTGTACAGCGTATTAAAAAGTTCTCCACGATTCATTTTCCAAAATACACTAACTGCGCGAACCAATTTTTCACCAATAAACACTGGACTTTATTCACTGACGCACACTGAATGAGCTGCAGCTGTCATTCATGAACGGTGGAATAGTATTCACTCTAACTTGAAAGTACCCATTAATGAGTCGAAAAGTACGCATTTTGAAGAAAAGTGGCTTAACTCATTATTAAGAGTATACTTTCCTCATTTCTGAGTATTACTTACTCATTTATGAGTATCAATTAATCATTAATGGGTAACGAATACTCAATTAATGAGAAAATATACTCCTAATAATGAGTTAAGCCACTTTTCTTCCAGAATGCGTACTTTTCGATCTCATTAATGGGTACTTTCAAGTTAGCGTGTTAGGTATGGTAGGTGTCGGAGCCAAACACCGGATCCGTAGGGTACTTAAGTAGCTTGCTAGCTCTCTTGCGACAGAACTCAAACGTGTCCTAACACGGTAGGAAAGGAAATAGGTGTCGCTCAAACTAGCAACTGTCGGGTAAAACGAGTGCTCTGATCTTGGCTCATGGGTGGAAAATTCAACCTCTTTCTTACCCTGAAAAGGCCGGGTTGGGTTCCAAGGCCGTTGACAGCAAACACTCTAGTCGTAGGGTGGACTGTATTCAACACTGTATAACACTGGGCTGTTGCACCGGATAATGGATCCAGAAGATATTGATAGAAAAACTACTGCTTCTATTCACTTATCCTTTATTGCTTTTCCTTTTGATCTTAACACCTTAGAATTGATATAATGACCTGAATGACTGCGCCACTGCGGTGCCGTTTTTATATTGTGCCGCTACTGCTAGAAGTTCCAGAACATGGAAAGTTCCAGAACAATGGAAAGTTCCAGAACATGGAAAGTTCCAGAACGATGGAAAGGTCCAGAACATGGAAAGTTCCAGAACGATGGAAAGTTCCAAAACAATGGAAAGTTCCAGAACATGGAAAGTTCCAGAACGATGGAAAGTTGCAGAACAGGGCGTGGCATAGTTTATGCGAGCGGTGTGTGAGTGCTGCATGATTACTGCTGATTGCTGTTCGTTTACGAAGGGGCGTGAACAGTAGGGATAGTAGTAGTAGGCGATTTTGCATAAGAATATCATTTTGTTTTTGTTTTTTTTTTTCAAAAATGTGATGTCACGATTCAGCTTACCCCCTCCCTCGTTTGTCACAAAATGTCACGGTTTTCTGAACCCCCTCCCCCTAAAAGCGTGTACATAATTAGTGAATGCTGCCCTATCGGATGATTCTGAAATGTAACAAATGTTGTTAAGTGTTAAAGTGTAGAGTTCTGTGGTTCCACGTTTCGTTCGTTTTCAGCGGTAGCAGCATTTCACCAAAATCCGTGATTTGAGGTATCCTGAAAAAGTTTGTAAAAATCTTTTGAAATTTTACACAACAAACCTGTATGTCTGTTTGTCTGTCTGTCTGTCTGTCTGTCTGTCTGTCTGTCTATCTGTTTGTCTGTCTATAAAACTGCTATAAAACTATAAAACTACTAAGCTGATCGGCGTGAAATTTGGTTTGGTTTGGTCTTTGGGGCCGAAGAACGTTCTTGTGATAGTAATAAGAGACTCTGGAAAAGGGGGTCCCATACAAATGAAACACAAATTTCTACATAACGCTGAGAACTAATCAAGTAAATGAAATCAAACCTGGCAGGTGGAGGTTTTTAAACGCAATAAGTGTTTCCCTCCCATTTCTGGAAAGGGAGGGCATCTCATAGAAATGAAACACAAACGTCTGCATAACTGGAGAACTAATCAAGGAAATGGAATAATATTTAGCATGTGGAGGTTTTTGGAGGCAAAAAATGTTTCTAAAGTGATTTGTGACCCCCATATTCTGAATGGAGGGTACTCATACTAATGAAACACAGATTTCTGCATAATTCAATAACTAATCTAGCAAAATGGAATCAAATTTGGTATGTGGAGTTTTGAAAGCAAGACATGTTTCTATTGTGGTTTGACACCACTCCTACCTCTGAAAGGAGAGGGCTCCAATACAAATGAAACACAAATTTATGCATAACTCGAGAAGTAATTCAGCAAATGGAACCAAATCTGACAGATGGAGGTTTTTGGAGGCGACAAATGTTTCTATGGTAGTTTATGACCCCTCCTACATCTGAAAGGGAGGGCTTTTATGCATATGAAACACAAGTTTCTTCATTACTCAAGAACTTATGAAGCAAAGGAAACCAAATTCAGCATGTGGGTCTTTTTGGAGGCAAGAACTGATTCTATGGTGGTTAGGACTCCCCCTCCTCTCTCTGAAAGGGGAAGCTCTCATAATAATGAACCAGAAGTTTGCTGCATCACACAAGAACTAATCCAAATCCAATTCAAATTAAACAAGAATTCCTGCATAACTCAAGAACTAATCAAGAAATTGAAGCCAAATTTGGCATGTGGAAGTTTTTAAAGGCGAAAAATGTTTCTATGGTGATTTGAGACCCCTTTCTTTGTCAAGGAGAGATGGCTCCCATACAGATGAAACAGAAAAATGCTGCACCCGAGAACTAATCAATCAAATGGAACCAAATTTTACATGTGGGAGCTTTTGGAGGCAAGAATTTTTCCTATGGTGGTTCGAGACCCCTCCTTTCATATGAAAAACAAATATCCACCAAAAATGAATATCGTCCAG
>JASCZW010014353.1:0-23126 GCA_034211315.2 Aedes japonicus
GAATACGACTACTAACCAACTGACTATGCTCACAAACGCCACGTACTCTAACCCTAGCCTTCTCTTTTCCACACTCTCTCCTGCTATTGTGCTCATCTAATATGATTCTTACGAGGGGTGTTAAAATGGTAATGTTGTACTCTACATCCTTCTTCTGGTCTACGGGTTACCTTATTGAAAATATTACAAAATATAGCTAAACATTGTATGTAATCATATATCATAGCGTGCTGGCAACTTGATGGATCTCTTCGGCCGTTTGATGGGTGGAGTCTCCAGTTCCTTCGCATTCCGTGCCGCACTGTCCGCCATTGCCGTACAATTCGCATCTGTCCTAGGCGGCAATTGTGGAGAAACATCCTGGTCATCTATAATCGGCGTGTCCGGTAACTGTGAAGAATCAGCTGGGCCATGTGAAATTGGCCACTTTTTCAAATGAACTACTGGGCGTCTGTATTTGGTCCCATCTCCACTCAAGACTACTACGTCATTTCCGCTTTTTTGAATCACTGTATACTTCTCCGTTCGAAAGCAGGGCTCCAGTTTTCCCGTTTCATAACTTTTAATCATAACGGTATCTCCGACCTCTATTTCTGATATTTTGGCGTGTCGTCGTTTGTCCGCATACAATTTTCCTTGCATTTTCTTTATAGTATCCTTATCGCGTGTTTCATCGTCTCTGTTCCAATATGGCTCGGTTCTTAGCGAAGGTAACAAGTCTTTCACAGGCCTTCCAGTGAGGAGTTCCATTGGTGACTTGCCGGTGACAGAATGGGGAGTTGTATTGTAAGAATACACATATTCCTCAACCGCTTTCCTCCAATCTTCCTTCATCGATCTGGCAATCCGTAATGCCCGCAGGATCCCCTGATTTTGGCGTTCAACTAGCCCGTTCATTTGGGGCCAGTAAGGAATGGTGCGTACGAGTCGAATGTTTCTCCTGATGCAGTAGTTTGAAAATTCTTCGCTTGCAAAAGGAGGTCCATTATCGGTTCGGACTGTTTCAGGGTAGGTGTGCTCCCGAAAAACACGCTCTAAGGCATCTATGGTCTTCGACGCATTGGTAGATTTCATCTCAATGACTGTCAGAAATCGGCTATAATAGTCAACAACGACAAGAAATGTCGCACACTCTTTTGCCGAGAAGAAGTCCAATGCTAAATCTTGCCATGCCCGATCAGGCATTTCCTTACGAAGCATTGGCTCTGGCGGTCCTTGTTGGCTAACTGAAGCACAGCCAGCACACTCTTGCACGTGATTCTCAACACCACGGTCCATATACGGCCACCATACTTTCTCCCTTAGATTTCGTTTCATTGATACCACTCCTGGTGGCCACGATGAGCGATAGCCAACGCTCTTTGCCGCAGCTTTGAAGGAAGAATAATCCTGTCTTCTCTCACCACAATACCATCTAAGACTCCCAGTTCTTTGAGAAAGCCTGATAAGCAAACAATTTTGGGGCCACACCTGAGTTTTGATAGCCTGAACAACGTCTTTAAGTTCATCGTCAAGACAGGTTTCTTTTTAATCTCGTCCAGCGTTATAGCCGATAGTCCGTCGCCGATTTCACAAACGTAGTGTTCTGAAGCTTCATCAAATGGTGCATCTGTCTGAGAGCACAACCTTGAGAAAACATCAGAGATATTGTCGGACCCAGGAACGTGAACCACTGTAAAATCATAGGGTTGAAGCCGCAAGGCCCACGCCTCGGCACGCGAGCATGCGCGCTTCCCTTCTTGATGCTTCCCGCCGAAAATGTACTCCAGTGTCTTATGGTCCGTAAACACCGTGAAGTGTGTACCGAACAGGTACGGGTAGAATTTTTCCACAGCCCAAACGACAGCTAAGGCTTCGCGCTGGGTTTGTGGATAGACTCTCTCCGTCTTCGTAAGGCCCTTCGACGCGAAACTGATGATCCTAGGTTGATTCATGCTATCCCTTTGCGTTAAGACAGCACCAAGACCGACTGCAGATGCATCCACGTACAACTCGGTGGAGTCTTTAGGGTCGAAGAAACCAAGACGATGGACGGTGCTCACCAACTCATTACGAAGGTCGTTGAATGCTTTTTCTTGATCAGCACCGAAAGATTTCACCTCGCCTCTAATAAAACTTCGCAGTGCTTCGGTCCTTGAAGAAAGATGAGGAATGAACTGGCCCACGAAATTTAGCAGGCCTAAAAACTTCGAACTTCCTCCTTTGACTCTGGTAGCTTGAAGTTTTGGATCGCTGCCACTTTGTCATCCGTTGGGCTGATCCCATTTTTGTTGATTTTGAACTCTAGTATCTCAAGCTCCTGTACTTCGAATACGCACTTGGTCTTATTCAGCAATGCATGGTTCTCTTCAAGGACTGCCAATACCTTTTGAAGTCATTCATTATGCTCGGCCAGGGTCGCTCCCCACACAACAACGTCGTCGATATAAACGATCACACCTTCGATAGCAGCTAGCATCTCGCACATTATTCGCTGAAAAATCTCCGGTGCGCAATTTATGCCAAACATGAGTCGTTTAAAGCGCATTAGACCCTTGCTTGTCATAGAGGTTGTTATTTCGCGTGAATCCGGATGTAACTCTATGTGATAGTAAGCAGAGGTAATATCGAGCTTTGAAAACACAACCGCTCCTTTGAGTTTGTTGAGCAGAGTGTCAATGATTGGAAGAGGATAGTGTTCTCGTTGAATTGCTTGGTTGGGATATCGCATATTGATGCACAACCGAATATCATCTGTTCCCTTAGGAACCACTACCATGGGTGAGATCCATTCTGAAGGGCCAAGAACATATTCAATGATATCAGCATCCAACATTTCCTGAAGTTTACGGTTGACCTTGTCTTCCATCGCTACAGGAATTCTGAGATACGCCAACTTCCGAGGGGCTACGGTGTAGTCAATGGACAACCTCAATTGGACATTGGGAAACTTCGGAAATGCCTCTTTCTTCGGCGCAATGCTGTTCACCTCTAGGCCTACTTTCAGTATTTTAAGATCCTCGGCGGTTCTCTTGCTCAGTAGTGATCGTTGTGCTCCTCGGATTACAAAAAATTCGGCATAGTTTTTGGGCTTCGTTTCATTGATTTTAATCCACGCTTCGAAAATGGCGGAGACTTGGAGAGGTGCATTGGAAGCATATGCCGTGAATTGCCGATCGCACTGGAATTTTCTTTTGAAGAGTCTGGCGTTACTAGATATGAGCTTTTCCCATATTTGTTCCGTAACCGTGTTTATCATTGCCCCAGAATCAATAAGAAATACAACTGGAAGCTGATCAATAAATCCCACAATAGATCCATCGTTCGTATTTACCTGGTTGAATAAACAGTTGAAGAACATAAGAATTAGTTTGTGTTGTTTTTATTTACCTGAATTCAACAAAGAAAATGATAAGTTCATTCGAAAAATCAAGTACATCTCGTCAAAATAATTAAAAAAAAAACAAACATTTATTCTACCTTCGGTGGTCCATTGTCTTCATGACGACTAGGATATCCTGCTCCGGAATCAGGCACGCTTCCATCCCGCAAGGCGTTTGTTGCTTCGGGCTTCTTCCAAGAAAAACGATTCCTCATTGGGGCATATCGACCAGCTGGGCATTTTCTCGCAAAGTGGCCTATTTCACCACACTTATTGCACGTGGCACTCCGAGCAATGCATTCCTTCGAATCACGATGGTGTCTCCATGAGCCACAACGACTGCATTCGGCAGAAGACCGATCACCACCGGCCCACCTACGTTCACGCTTAAACTGTTGTACCGGAGTACCTCGTCTTGGCATTGTCTTCTTTTCCAAATCCTGTTTCACCAATGCCACCGCACCGGACTCCGATCTGAATGGATGCGCTTTTTCCTTCTGCTTCATCAATACTTCACGGTTGATCGCGTAGTTGACCAATTCGTCCAAAGTCATGGTTCCCTCAAGACCTTTGTCTCTAACCCTTTCATCTGTGGCACCGACGGTTATCTGCTGGAGAAGTTCCTTTTCTTCACGGTCGCGAAAGTCACAAGAGGCAGCTTGCGTACGCAATCTCAAAATGTATCGGTTGAAAGACTTCCTGCTGATTGACGGAGCGAACGAAAGACCTCGAGTTCCACTCTCGTTGCGTTTTCCGACGAAGAATGCATTAGTCGCTTGATAGCGTTGTCGTACCGGCTCCTCTTGTGGTGCTAACGGAATTTTAACAGCTCCTGGATGAATTTCCCCAGGTACCGGTGCGAGATGATGGTAAATTCTTTGTAGTCCTCTTCCCCCTCGAGCAAGCATGAAAAGAAGTTTTTGGTGCTGCGATTCCAGCTTTTTCAGCTCCAGTACGATTTCGCACGCTCGATGCCATTCCTCCCACTCTCGCCGTAGATTGGAGGCATCAACAGTTTCGTTGAAAGGGTCCAACTGAAAATGGTTTTCCAAATCCATCTGCAAAATAAAATCGAAAACTTCTGATCTGTTTACCTACATAACACTTTTGCACAACATTCAACGAATAACAACTCATTTTCAATTATAGGGAATAATTAAAGTACCTTATTTTTAGGTACACAATTCCGATCGTAACCAGAAACTATTACACAATGACTAGCGGTTCACTTTTCCTTTTTCAAAAAATGTCTCGCACCCATTCGTTGTATGCGTACTTTCATTTGAGAGCTTTTAAATCGTATGTATTCGTAGTCACCAGGGTTGCCACATACACCTTGAAAGTGAATACTTGCGTAAACTTTCGCATTTGCCACAACTATGTATTTCTTCACTCTTGCGCACGCCCGGTCACCAACCGGATTCGCATCTTTTATCTTTCCCTCACGCAGTATGTGTGCGCTACGGCCACCAGCCGGTCTCGCATCTTTTTTTTTTTTTTTTTTTTGCCTCTTGTGTGTGCTACAGCCATCTACCGCTTTCGCATCTTTTCTGTTTTATTTGTGTGCTCTTACTTTATGTGTGCGCTACGGCCACTCAGCCGTATTTTTCTGTTTTTTTTTGCTTCATGATCTGTATGTGTTGCTGCAGCCATCAACTGATCTCGCATCTTTTGTCCTTTTTGTTACTCATTTTTTTTTCTATTCCGCCATTTTATTACTCACATGTCGATCACATTTCTATCACGATGCTTCCCTACCGCTGGTAAGCGCGACGGCCTCTACCGGATTAGCGTCTTTTGAACGATAAATTACATCACAAGTTCACGAAAAACATATTAATCCGTACAAAACTGCAATTCAACGACTAATCACTAGGAATTATCCTCAAAATTATCCAACAAATTATCTTCACACTCAAAAATCACATCCTCTAACTCCTTCGGCGTAAGGTCTACAAAACTCAGAACATTCTGAAATTTGAATCTACTCACCATACAATCATACCGGCTGCGCCAAATTGTAGAGATCACCCAAGTTTGCAGACACCACCGATAATATCAAAGACTCGAATTTCGGTTTGTTACAGCGTTCGGTTTATTACTCTGATCTCGAATACGATTACTAACCAACTGACTATGCTCACAAACGCCACGTACTCTAACCCTAGCTCTCTCTTTTCCACACTCTCTCCTGCTATTGTGCTCATCTGATATGAGTTCTTACGAGAGGTGTGAAAATGGTAATATTGTACTCTACAGAGGTCTGCTTATTGAGCTCATTATAGGTTCCGCTTCCCTATGATAATTTTAATGTAATTACAAACATTCAAACACTACTATTGTTACTATCATGTGTGTGTATGTATGAACAATCCAACGCCCACCGTCTGAAAGTGTTTTTATGGAAGAAAAATGTTTGCAGCTAAGCGAACTTTTGTCGACTCGACAAACATTTTTAGCCCGGGAATTAGAAGGTGATAGCTCTGTTGAGTTCCAGTGACCCATTTCAGAATGCCTGGTTACTCACGTCCATTCCGAGGTCACTTTCACTTACAACCAGCCCCGCATAGACACAATACAAACATCAAATGGAAATCAGTATTGTGCATACACTTCCATCATGAAGTCATATTGTTTTGACGATGGCACGTATTTAGTAGTATCGTTCAAATTTAGTAATAATTGGATAGATCTCACCGGAAATTGTTGCTGATGTTCAGTCTTTATTTAGACGGACACCCTGTGATGCTAACGGATGCATTTATGTATCTAAAGGAAAAGCTCTCCGCTATTTGGCAAATATTTCCACATCATCCTTTTCGCGTGGAACAGCACGAAAATATTTAGTACTTCGTGCAGAAATGAAATACAATGATAATCGCAAGTATACAACACTTTCGAGTAGAAATTAAACTTGAAAAATCACAATCACTGGGCAATGAATGAAAAAAAAATCACAGCTCTCTCTCTGTAGACCACGTTATGAGTGCATCTGAAATTATATGCCAGCCACTCAGACACACTGACGCGCATGCGCGTTAGCTTCGACCATTGCTTCTGAACAGCAAATGGCCGTTTTTTACATTGCACTAGTCTTCTTTTTTTCACTTCACACTCTGCCATTTATCAAAATCCCTCGTTATGACGCAACTCTATATCGACTTCAAAACTGCTAATAATCATGAAAACACTCGCGACCAAGCGGAAAAATACTCTAATATAACCTTTTTTACCCGGGTGGCACAATACTAATAGCACCAACAAACAAAACGAAGCTGATTTAACTCTGCCTCCAGGTGCAAAGAAATACTATTAAAATGGGGAAATGCTACCGATCATTACATATTTTGGGAGGGAATCGATTATATTTACTACGTCGTACACAAAACACGCAGAGTTTTTGTGATTCACCTGTTTGTTTAAGTAGAATTACGAATTAATTTTGATATTTTGTTTCGCGAAAACGACGCAGCAAAGACAAAACACGTCAGTTTCAAAGCACGGCTTGCTGCGATCAGCAACACTACTATTGTTACTATTATTATCAATATTATGATTCAATTACCATATCTACCACAGGGTCCACTATGATGATCATCAGCAATCACACGGACTTCCTTTTCATCTTCATGTACTCGTTAACTACCCGCCGATGTCGCATCTGAGTCTAGCCATTTTCATTCCAAATTATGATGTGACCTGCCCACGATACTGATCAAACTTTTCCTGTACTTTATCATCCGGCATAAGGAGAAAGACGACCGTGAAGTTATTACAGTCGTCAATAAACGTGGAAATGTTCCTTGCCCCTACTCCACGTGGGGATGCTTGGCAAAATATTGTGTGCTTGTTTCTAAATACTACCTCACAATGCCCTCTGCTAAATTTCAAAAAACTATATCTAAAGGGCGATACGGTCAAAATTTGGTCAATATCAACTTGACGTATTTCTTTCAATTTTGCATTTAAAAACCTGAACACCCCTCATTTTGAAGGTGTGTGTGTGTAGAATGTTGTTCCTATTTTGATTTTGGAATTCACTCTTCAGTTGTCAAAATGCCGTCCAAGCAAGAAGAGCAGCGTATCAAAATTTTGCTCGCGCATCGCGAAAATCCGAGCTACTCGCACGCAAAGTTGGCAAAATCGCTAAAAGTTGCCAAATCAACCGTTACAAATGTAATTAAAGTGTTTGGGGGACGTTTGTCAACAGCTAGGAAGTCTGGATCGGGGGAAAATCGAAAACCGGAAGCCGCTGAGACGACAAAGAGAGTTGCCGGTAGTTTCAAGCGAAACCCTAACCTATCTCTCCGAGATGCCGCAAATAAGCTGGGTGTATCGTCTACAACCGTGCATCGAGCCAAAAACGAGCCGGACTATCGACTTACAAGAAGGTAGTGACTCCAAATCGCGATGATAAACAAAATACGACGGCCAAAGCGCGATCCCGGAGGCTGTACACGACGATGCTGACGAAGTTTGACTGCGTGGTAATGGACGACGAAACCTACGTCAAAGCCGACTACAAGCAGCTTCCGGGACAGGAGTTTTATACGGCAAAAGGAAGGGGAAAGGTAGCAGATCTTTTCAAGCACACGAAACTGTCAAAGTTCGCAAAGAAATATCTGGTTTGGCAAGCCATCTGTACCTGTGGCTTGAAAAGCAGCATTTTCATAGCTTCCGGGACTGTCAACCAAGAAATTTACGTGAAAGAGTGTTTAAATAAACGTCTGCTGCCTTTCCTGAAGAAACAGGGTTGTTTCGTACTGTTTTGGCCGGATTTGGCATCTTGCCATTACGGTAAAAAGGCCATGGAGTGGTACGCCGCCAACAACGTGCAGGTGGTTCCCAAGGACAAGAACCCTCCCAACACGCCAGAGCTCCGCCCAATTGAGAAATACTGGGCTATTGTCAAGCGGAACCTAAAGAAGACCAAAAAAACTGCTAAGGGCGAGCAGCAGTTCAAGGCAAACTGGCTTTCTGCGGCGAAGCAGGTGGACAAGGTGGCTGTACAAAATCTGATGGCAGGGGTCAAGCGTAAGGCCCGGCAATTCGGATTTGGAAAAGCGGAAGCCTAACTGATTATTTTTCCTGAATTTTATACTAATTGAACTTGAAAAAGAAATTTAATTTGATTTTTAAATAAACGATTTCACCGATTTACACGCGTTTTCCCTTGACCAAATTTTGACCGTATCACCCTTTATTCAATTATCACAGCTTGCCATGCGCTAACGGAAGTATCAATACTTTCTCTTAGCAACTTTGTTCTAGCAAAAAAAAAAAGTACTGTCTACTCCTAGAGCCTCATGGTGATGAGAAATTATTTCCTTCTCAAACAATATCATCGTGGAAAAGTCGCTGTTTGGAGTCTTTCCTAACATCGAAAAGAGTCACTCGGGTGTTGTATTGGCATTTCCCCAAATTCGGTGCTAAATGTTGAAAAAAAAACATTTAATATATTATACCGTGTAATATTTTGCAGCCATATATTAAGATCATTTCAATATCGGCATTTTCAATCGACTGTTGAATTTCCATCCACACATCAAGGCATCCTTAAATGCGACAGAGAGCGAGCGCCAGCACCATTCCCGAAGAAAGCCTGACTGAACGCCGGTCTATGGGGCACCCTCGGGGTCGAATGTTAATAAAATAAAATGTATATTATGTTCGAAAAGGTTGGCATTTCTATTATTGTGTATGCTGGTTCGGATCTCGGTTTGTTGCCACTATGGCATTAGGAATTCAGACAGAAATTGTGAAACGGAGCGAGGAAAATGGTTCCTCCGGTGGTACCGGACTGCCGTTTGTAACGATACATGGATGGGCCAACCTTGTGCCATTCTCCGCACGTACCATCAATTTTATTTTATTTCATTGTTTTATTCCACTAGGCGACGCCAAATACGCAATTCCTTTCGTTCAACTCGAAACAATTCTGCCCGAGAGAACGAACCGTCTTACGTGAACAAATTGCACGATTTCCACCCCGCTTTTTAAAGCCTCGCCTTCCCACTAAACTTGGTAGATATTCACATTTCCGGGACTAAATTTGGTTTATGACAGCAGCAATTGTACCATTGAGTCGAAGTAACGATCCTGAGAGGTGAGATTGCCTTAAGATAGGCTTAGTGCGCCTCGATGTCTGCTAAAATTTCAATTGAACCTCAAAAACCGGAAGCTGATAAAATCTACCGCAAACAAAACATTCGAACGGGAACATGATTGCCAACCAGCAGAACACGTTTGGCAACGAGTCAAATATGGCAGCATTCGAACTCCCATGTGGTTGAGTATGGCAAGTCGCAACATTCGAGATCTGCTAATGCCCAATATTTTCTCATAAAATGAGCTCAATTGGCAAATGCCGGGAGGGTAGTTTTCTCGCAAATTGGACGCTCGTTCACTTGGAATACGGAAGCATCTACGAATTGGCACAAAAAGTAAACATACCTACCGGAACAGGAAACCTTTGCGCTACAAGTTGCGGTGGTTTTACTCCTTTTTTTTCTGAGTAGAAGAAAGCATCAAGCAGAGCTCAATTTTCTTGAGATAGCCAACAATTCCGACTAGTCCGATGGTGGTGTTCTATCTCTGCTCATGCCAGCTTTTCTGCCGCAGCGGATTGAAACTAACGAGCGGATAATGGCTATAGTCCGTAATTGGCTTTGGCCATCCAATTTTGAGGGTTTGCATTCAAGCTGGATGGAGTTGTTTCGTTGAATGACGTTGCGAATCTGGAATACGTTCCTAATTTTGGTGTGTTTCTGTGGTTTTAAAATTCAAGACCATTACATACTCCGTTTGAAAGAATCGTGTTATTTTCAAGTTATCTAAAGCACATGAAGTTCATCGTCTACAAAATACAGGAAAATTATTTGATTAGGCTTCCGAATATCTGAATGTAAACTGTCGGCCTTCCATCAAGTTTTGTACCGCTCTTATATCCACCTTATTTGATGCTGAACGACATTTTGCCTTGAATTGTTGTTCTCGTTCAACTGTTTATTTAGTTCTCTTGAGGTTTCTCTTTACGATTGCCCAATATTTTTCAATTGGGTGCAGCGCCGGCAAGTTTGGAGGGTTTTCTTCTTGGGTGCGATTTGCACATTGTTTTAAAGAAAGGCAATCAGAGTTTTAGTAAGCATTCTTTTACATGAATTTTTTTCGGAGACTTTGATCATTTTCTGCAGCTTAAACTTATCTTGGACCTCTCCTTTCCCGGTAGCCGTATAAAACACTTGACCTGGGAGCTGCTTAAAAGAAGCCTTGACGAAGGTTTCATCGACGCACTTAAGCGCTCTTCTTTTACTGTTTTGTTTTGCTTATCATCTCGATTTGGTGTCACTGTAACCTTATATGTTGACAGTCCGGCACGATTCTTTACTTTGGATTGCGTTTGAAAATGCTGGCCACTATTCTTGTTGTTTTCGCTTCCTGGTTTCGGTTTCTTCCTGATCCCGGCTTCCTGGTAGTCGTCAGACGTTCTCCAAACACTTTTATAACATTCGGCAAGGTTTATTTGGGCAACATTAAATGATTTTGCCAAGTCATTGTGGAAATAATTTGAATTTTACTAATACGCGTGCAAAATTTTGATATGCTGCTCTCCTTGCTTCGACGCCATTTTGACAACTGAATATAAAATGGCAAAAACAAAATAGAGTCAACATTTCATACGCATACACCTACAAAATCAGGGGTGTTCAAGTTTTCTAAATGCACAATTAATAACACCACGGCATATTTGAGTCGAACAAGTTTTTACCGTTCCATCCTTTAGCATTAAGAACCATTAGTCTTAATTAAATTCTTAATGCAACTTTTGCATTAAGAAAGATGGAAGGCATGGCTTTTTTCATAGTTAACTCATATGAAAGTATGTTTGTTCTTGCGATTTGCGGTTTTGATTCTACACCATGTCGGACGAGTTCATGAAGACCGAAGAGTCTAAGTACTCCGTGGTCCTAAAAGCAATGCGCGCTAAGCTCGCGGATCTGGGGGTCGATGAGCAGAGTATCCGCCGTACCAGTACCGGCTAAATGATCCTTGAACTGAAAAAAGACACGAAGCTGAAGGGCTCAATCTACAAAAAAACAAGTGGCCGAAAAAGTTTTAGAACCAGGAGTGGCGGTGCGTGCCCCAGCCACGCACGCGACTCTCCAGTGCAAAAACCCTGACGAGATCACGGATTCTAGTAAAATCTCCACGGCCATCAAGGCTCAGTACGGGGTCGAAGTTGCCACAGCAGCCATATGGCTGCAAAAAGGTCCACTTGGGACCCAAGTGGCCATGATATGGTGAGCAGGAGCCACAGCGGACTTGGCCCTTAAAGTGGCTGTTCGAATACTATATTTTTTGCAGCAGCAGTTGTGGAGTGGCTTAAAAACTGGAAATATATTCATTCTATTAATCATTTGTTCACAAACAGCTGCACTCCAAAAGTGCTGCTGAAAAAACTGCAGTATCCGAACAAAACGTTTCCACTAAAAAAAAAATGGCCAAAAATTGCCTCATTCGCACAAAACTACCCATGCAGCATCAATCACAGTAACCCATGAGCCAGCTGACAAAATTTGACAGCTCTATTAGTCGAACCCTAACCGTGATGGCAAAAACACTGAAGCAACTGTGAAGCAAAGAACGGCACCCCACCGCGTCGAAAGCGGTCATCGTGCCACACTTTGTGGACGCCGGATACGCCCGTTCCCGCATCTACAACATCTTACCACTATTGGACAACAATCAGAGCATCGAAAGAAAGCCCGGTTCGTGACGGCCGACGACCCTGAGCGACAAGAAGCTCCAAAGGATGCTAAAGAGGAATACCGAGGGAAAAACGGCTACATCGCTGCGTGCGCTTGGCCGGGAGGTCGGTTCAACCGGCCAAACAGTGCAAAATTACCTGGCGAACACGAACATACATGTCAGGATGCGGACGTCGCGTCCACTGGTTTTGAAGCTGCAGGCAATGACGCGGCAGCAGCGGCTGAACAAGATGGTCAGCTCGATTTTCCCGCCGAATCGCGACGTGGCGGTGGTGATGGACGACGAGACCTATCTCACCCTGGATGGCAACGACTGACTGAGCACTTCGTATTTTACTTCCCCCACGAAGGAAGTGAGCTCCGACGTGAAGTTCATTTCACACACCAAGTTCCCCAAGAAGGTGCTACTGTGGCTGACTATCATCGAGTAGGCGTACTGGCCGTGAACGTGGAAATTTATAGTACGAAATGCCTGCCGGAAGTTGCGTCGTTCATCAAGAAATACCATAAGAGCGAAGACGCAGCGTTCTGGCCGGATCTGGCGTCGGTCCACTACTCAAAGCAATCGTTGGAGGAGATGAAGCGGCTGAATATCGATGTGGTACCCAAGTCTGCGAACCCGCCCATCGAGAATTTCTGAGCCAACCTGAAGCGTAAGATCTACTCCAACAATTTTTCCGCGAAAACTGAGGAGGAATTGTTAAATAAAACAAAGAACGAACTCAAAAACATGCCTACACGCATGTTTTCGTCCACCATGACGAATGTTCCGGTTAACTGCCGGAAGGCCGCTCGCAAGGACGTAGATTTTCAAGAATTACCTTCCATGGGAAATTTATTAGAAGCAATTATCTGGCTTAGCTTTTTTATTATCACCATCCGAAAAAAAAATCATGCTTGATTTCCTGGCCAAGCTCAACGTAGAACTGGCCAACGTAGGTTAACAAGTACCTGCCATAGAAACGCAGTGGAACCCTAGGAGCACACTTGTAGCAAATTAGCTGTAGTTCCTTCAATGTGAGTCAAATAAAGTCACAATCGAGCTTCTGCAACCCATAATGATCGGATAATGAAGGCAAAGTGTTCCGCCTGGTTCGTTCAGCAAACCATGAAACAAGCTGTGCTTCGAGCATTCAAGGTCCGCAAGGAAATGAACTGGCGTGATCATCAAAACAACTTAAAATAAATTTTTGGCGAACACTTTTGTCTGGTGCATTTTTTTCGAGTACAGGCCTTAGCTACCACCAAGACCGCGCTAAGAAGGTAGTTAAAGAACAGCAGACCAGCCTGGTTCGAGGTCCTGTATTTGATAGTCAATGCAAACCCATGGGGTGACGCCTATTAAGTGTTAATGGCCAATACCAAAGGTACGGCAGCTCCAACCGAGCAATCACTAGATGGTCATTGGTGGACTCTTTACGTGCCATGACCCGAGTCCACGGTCTCTCATAGTCATAGAATCATCCCATTACTCAGATCCCATTACTCAGATCCCATTACACGCTGTCGTGGCAGAGGGGGGAAGGTCGGCAACAAAGAACATCCGCAATCACGTGGGCTATGATAAAGGCACCACGGAGGCGACGGTAACGAATGATGACCCCATTGTGATAAGAATGTCACGAATGAACAAAGCGCCGGACCTGACGGTATACTGAACCTGGCCAACCCGGCTTTTTTGCTGTCTCCAGAGATGTTCAGGGTGGTAATACAAAGATGCCTGCACGAGGGCGTCTTCCCGCACGCCTGAAAACGCCAGACACTAGTATTGCTGCCGAAGACAGGGTTGCCACCGGGTGATTCATTGGCATACCGTCCGATATGCTTGTTGGATACGACGAGTAAGGTGCTGCAGAGGTTAATCCTTAACAGGTTTTTAAAGTATGCGGGAGGTACAGATGGCCTGTCTAACAACCAATTTAGTTTCTGTAAAAGGAAGTCAACGGCGCATGCCATCCTGTTCGTTACCAAGACGGCAGAAGAAGCAATCCAACGTAAAGGGTGTCCACGATGAAATTGCCACACTATGAAATTGCTCTAACTTTTTAACCGTTGGGTAGAATTTAATGAAAATTTGGATGGATTTAGTTCATAGTGCATTCTTTACATTCTGCATGTCCTTTGATCAAAACTCGCGGAAATGGAGTCGAAAAAACAGTGCGTGCATGATAAAATCTTGCGCATTCATCACGAGAACAAGGATCTCTCGCATCGTTCCATCGCTAAAACGTTGGGAATCGCGAATTCCACGGTGTCGCGAGTGATTAAGCGGTTCGAGGAACGGTTGACCACCGATCGGAAGCCCAGAAGTGAAGGAAAAAGTATTCCGTACAACACCAAAAATCACAACCGCGTAGTTGGGGCCTTCAACCGAAATCCGAACGCCTCCGTTCGGGATGTGGCTAAGAAGCTGCACCTAAGCCGAAGTTTTGTCCAGAAGGCCAAAACTAAGGCTGGGCTTCGAACGTTCAAGGTACAAAAGCCCCTAATCGCGACGAGAAGCAGAACAAGTCCGCCAAAACCCGTGACAGGAAGTTGTACCTCAACATGCTGACGAAAGTTGAATGCTGCATCATGGACGACGAAACATATGTGAAGGCCGACTTCAAACAGATCCCCGGCAACCTGTTTTTCACGGCCAAGGATAAGTTCAGCGTTCCGGAGCATGTCCGCACTCAGAAGATGTCCAAATTTGCGAAGAAATTCCTGGTTTGGCAAGCCATCTGCACGTGCGGGAATCGGAGTGCACCTTTCGTGACCCAGGACACGATGAACGGACAGGTGTACATAAAAGAGTGCCTCCAGAAGCGGCTGCTTCCTCTCCTGAAGGCCCACAACGTCCCAACAATCTTCTGGCCGGATTTGGCCTCATTCCACTACTCCAAGGACGTGCTGAAGTGGTATGCGGACAATAAAGGTCAATTTCGTGCCGAAAATGTTCAACCCTCCCAACACTCCGGAGCTCCGCCCCATCGAGAAGTACTGGGCGATTATGAAGCAGCACCTTCTTAAACGACCTAAGGTAGTGAAGACAGTCGAGGAACTGAAGAAAGTATGGGTTTACATACAAAAAACGGTTGATTCACAGGTTGTGCAGAATCTTATGGCCGGGGTTAAGGCCAAGGTGCGGGCATTTGCGTATGGACTGTAAATAAAATACGAGTAAAATGGTAAAATGAAGTTTAATAGTTATTTCTTAATCCCTGAAAATTTGATGGCAATCGGATGAAAACTCGAATTTTGCGAATCAATTTTGTGTGTGGCAATTTCATCGTGGACACCCTCTAAGAGGTAGGGAATTCGCCAATGTGCAGTAGTCTCCCTGAATATGAGAAATGCGTTCAATAGCGTCAGTTGGGAGGCTATTGCCAACTCGCTCAGAGTTCTGGGCAACTTCTTCCAGGATCGGGTACTGGTATACAACACGGCGGCGGGTCAGGAACGTGTTTGTGGAGTTCCTCAAGGTTCAATCCTGGGTCCGGTGCTCTGGAACATGATGAATAACGAAGCGTTGATGTTGAAGTTCCCTAACGGGGTAAAGATAATTAGCCTCACGGACGACATCGCCCTAGAAGGCTACGGAGAGTCCATAGAAGAGGTGAAGTTAACGGTCGCACACTTTATCGACATTATAGAGTGATAGATGCGCTCCAAGCGGCTGGAGCTAGCGTACCACAAAATTGAGAAAATCGGAGCAAATGGCGATGATTAGTACATACAACTGCAACATCACCTCAAAACGGTCCTTGAGGAACTAGGGGGTTATGAACGACGAAAAGCTGGCCTTTATCGGCCACGTCAACCACGCCGGCAAGAAAGCCTCTATGCTTATATCGGCATTATCCCACATGATATCGAATAGCTCAGCTGTAGAAGGGAGCAAACGGAAGCTTATGGCCAGCGTTGCTTTTTCCATACTGAGGTATGGCGGGCCGGCGTGGACCATTGTCTTGAGTTCTAACAGCTACAGTGTTACGCGATGTGATCTGCGTCTTACCGGGGATATCATCCTAAAAGAGAACGTAGAGTACTTCGAACAATGAGGCACGAGAGGTATCCGTGAGTCCACTAGTGTCGCATCAATGGTCAAGTGGTAGAAGGAGTGGAATAACTCCACCGGCTAATCCCGCAAGTTTCCGGATGGGTCAGTCGGCGACACATGGAAGCTTCCTTCAATTTAAATCCCAAACAATTCGTGCTTAAGGCGAAGCGGAAGATCAAAACCGCGCACGAATACATCCTACGTAGTGTGAGAGAGGGAAAACAAAACTGCACAGTTATGTCTTTCTCTTTCTCTCTTCAGAAAATTTTGATAACAACAAGGTCAGTTAACGTCAAGCTCTCATACAAAAATCAAAACAGTGCAGTGCCCTATGCACACTTCAAGCAGAGTAAAAGAGCAACCGATTCTTCTGATAATATCTACACAAGCGAGAGATGCAGTCTGATCCACCATGATCTTGTTTTAAAAACTTTTCTTGTTTTTATCATCAAAATATCAATAGTTATCAAACAAGTTACTTAAATTTAGCAAAAGTTTAAATTTATTCAAATTAATTTCATAAGAAATAATGCGTACAATTTTTTTTTCATTTTTGCTAATTTTAATTGCATTTGTGATTGTGCTAACTTTTCACTCCATTTTGTGTTTTAACCATTCGACTCAAGTGTAAAAGTTATTTAATTTGAATGAATCCTAGAGGGTTTGAGCTGTTTAGTGGAATACCTGTCACTAGAAATAAGAAGAAAAATTAGTATTTTCCATTTAATTCCAAATACCTTTGCTTATCTTGACAGATACGCGTATTTCGTCTTCAACGTGCAGACTTCTTCAGTGTCTCTTAAGTCGAGTTATTAGTACGAGACACTGAAGAAGCCTGCACATTGTAGACGAAATACGCGTATCTGTCAAGATAAGCAAAGGTAGTTGGAATTAAATGGAAAATACTAATTTTGGATTTGAATCGATTTATACCAACAGTAAGAATGCTATTGGGGCCACACACACAAAGTGTAATTATGGTTTTTCATTGGAAAACAAGGTGATTTTAAAATGCTGGAAATCCGAGTTGAACCAATAATAAGGATGCTGTTGGTGTCACTCACAAAGTGTGATGGTGTTTTTCCGTAAAGAAAACATAGTAAATTTTATTAACGCTTGAGAGACGCTTTGTTGTTTTCTTACTGTGCTCACTCGATCACTCGTATCACCGAATTATAGATAACCGAAACAATACGAAACGCGCCATGCCCGATAGGAAAATAGTGTGTAATAAAGCATCGTCACAACCTTTCACAGCCGATGCTCGAACCAAACTCTTTCATCGTAACTTTCAATTTTCACTACTGTATCCTGAAATTTATTGCACTACTGTAACTAATATCTTTGTCAAGCAAATTGAAGTTTCTAAAGAACAATTTATGCTAATTTAAATTTCATTATCCCTAATCCGCTCAACCAATCGCAATGTTTTGTGATATATTGGACGGATTATTATAATATGAGAAAACTCAATGCAGACTCAATGCAGCGATGGTTCTGCGCGTGTTTATAAACAGAAGTACCTTCATAACAAAACGGATTACCGGATGGAATACATACATAAGCACTCGTTACTATTTTGCATGACAATGGTATAAAACAAGAATAACGGAATAGGTTATTTGCCAGGAAATTCCTCAATCAAATACATACCCCCTACAAGTCGAGAACACTTGTATGAAGTAAGAAGAAAGCTACTATCAACGTCGATGTCCATTACTTTTCATTCCTAATTTGATTTCGAAAAAGTTGCTCTGCTGGTGAATTTAGTACACAATGTGTGAATTGCGCAACGGTTTTTGGAAATTATTTGCAGTTTAAAGCAGTTATTTGATTAATTTTTATATGGACACACGATTTTTTTTTTAAATTTCCATCAGGTGATTAAAACAAACATACTCTTTCTCTCTCTCTATCTCTCTCTCTCTCTCTCTCTCTCTTAAAAAAATCCTGGCTATGCCTATGCATTTTGAACATTATAAATGTTTAATGACAATAGTAATAAAATTCTGAACGATCTCACCGATGTCTTCCGTTTTTTACGATTTTTCCTCAGAGCTCCTTCCACATTTACCCCAACGCCACGTTTGAATCAATATCACAATCCGTTATCGATTTATCTGAGGTTTCAAACTCAAAGCACACAAAGCACTCTAGCGTTACTGTCCACACAAGGGTCTCTATGGCATTTCATAAAACGGATTCTTATGAGAACATCATTTCAAACTCAATCTGATCCTTCTAGGGTCCTTTTTTTTTCTTCAAAATTTTTGAGGAACGAGCGAAAAAAACAGCGATTTTTTTTTACTGTAAAATTTTGAAGAACTGAGCGAAGGTGTGAGATCAATATACTAATATTACGCTGAATTATTGTTATATTCGTGATCTTTTCTGTGTGATTACAGTAACTTATAAATAATTCCATGTTTAAAACATCAAATTTGAAAATAGTCTGGTAGACAGGGCTGGTAGCAGGTCGCTTTTTAGTGACTTGGTCACTATTTTGAGTCTAGTCACTAAAAAGTCACTATTTGCCTCCAAAAGTCACTAAAGTCACTATTTTCATAATGGCGATTTTAAAAATTTAAGAAAATCACTTGTACCTATTGTTCAATAGTCAACCAAATTAAGCGATCTGGTCATACTATATAATGTCGAGAAATAAACACCAAAAAACTAGATGCCCTGGCGAACGCTGTCCCGCCTGAATTCCCGGAAGACCTACTTACATAACATAACAAATATAACAAACTAACTTAACTTTGTATAGCCCATAAAGCTGTTGTTACAATTGTAGACCATAAGTTTTGAAGGACAATTTGATAACAAGGTTATTCGGTGATATTTGTAGACGTTTCAGAATATTAATTGAATATGTTTGAATATTTATCGTAGCTTTGTATAGCCCAAAAGGCTGCGGTTACTACCGTATATCATAGGTACTGAACTCAACGTCAGTTTTTATGAACCTGAACATCCCGAAATAATCTGATAATGACTGGTGAGCTTACAGAAGCCTCACTGAATGTGTTTGATTGCATAGCGTAACCTTTACGCTAACTTTATGATGATCTGGATGAACTTGATGACGATGATGACTTAGAATATCCCAAGATATCTCATTATATCGGTTCAAAAAGACTCACTTAAATTGGTCAAATACATATTGTTACTTTGTTTAGTCCAATACGCTGTAGATTTTATGTTTTGAAATCCAGGAAAGTTTGGATAACCTAGAACATCCGAAGATTATCTCATAATGTCGGTTGTTCTTCCAAAATATTCAATGAATATGTTTCAATACACATCGTAGCTTTGCATATCCCAGAAAGTTTTTGTTACAACTGTAGATCCTATGTTCTGATCTCAAGGATTGTTTGGATGACCTGGAACATGTCATACTGATTTTTAATGTGTTTTGACATTAAGAATGTTAATTGAATATGTTTGAATATTTTTTGTAACTCTGTATTGTCTAAAATTTACTGTTACAACTGTAAATCTTAAGTTCTGATTGCCCAGACAGTTGGGATGACCTAGACCATCCCAAGATTATCTTCTTGTGTATTTTTACGTTCAAAAATGTTCACTGAATACGTGACGTAACTTTGTATAGTCCAAAAACTACTGTTACTATCGTAGATTTCAAGTTCTGAACTCCAGGACGGTTTCGATTACATAGAGGATCTCAAAGTTATAAAATAATAACTGTTGAACTTCCCAAAGGTTTATTGAATATATTTGAATACGTATGGTCACCATGTATAGCTCAAACTGTAGAACTTAAGGACAGTTTGGAGTACCTAGAATATCGCAAGATTGTCGCAATTTGTATGTTGGTCTTCAACACTATTCAATCATTATTGTTAAATACATATTGTCCCTTTGCACACTCTAAACACCTACTGTTACAACTGCAGATCATATGTTCAGAAGCTCAAGGACAGTTTGGATGATCTAGATCATCCCCGTGTACCTCATGATGTTATTTTACGTTCGAAAATATTCACTGAATATGGCTGAATACGTAGCGTGACTTTGTATAGCCCAAAAAGCTATAATTACAACTTTTCAGCACTCAAGGACAGCTTGGAAGACCATAGTTATCAAAAAATGACTGTTGACCTTACAAAAGGTTTATTCAATATGTTTGAGTACATATCATACCCTTGTATAACCCTTAAAGCTACTGTTACAACTGTAGATCTGGTGTTTTGAACTCAAGTACATTTTGGATGACCTAGAACCTCTCAGAAAAATATGAAAATTTATAACGTTTATCAACGAAAATTTAATAATACGTGTGCATATGTACAATATTCTAAAACAACGCTTTACACTATTAATAAGGCATTTATTTTTTCTTCCTGAACTTCTTCACATTCAGGATGTTTAAGGTCGTCAATCAGGTCAACTCATATACTTTTTATTTTTTCGAAATAGAAAAATTTATGGAAAACAAATTTGCCGAAGACAGTGTATTCAGTCTGATTTCATACAGCCATTATCCTTTTGGGGTTTTTGAAAATCTTTAAAGAAATTTTTGAAGTACTAATGCTTAAAACCTGATCACTTTTTGTGACGGTCGCAATGCGTTTTTTAAAATTGTACCAAAAACCACACGACAACAAAGACGTAGTCGTACGTCAAAAGTCTGGTTTGCAGAACTCGTTTATAAAATTTGCCAATGCCTCAACCCACCATCCGTTGCATCCAGTGAAAGTTCCAAGTAAGTTATGTTGTGAAAATCGCCAAGTTACTTCCGAATCAGGTCAACTATGATCTTCTTATTGACGAATGGAACTTGTTAAAACGCTAGGTGCTGACCTTGAGTACAGAGTACAGAATTGAGGAGTATTGGAACCAGAAAATGGTTGTAGTTGAGCCTAAATACCGTCAGGTGATTAAGGTAGTGAAAACAGTAACACATGGCTCAAAAAAGTAATTGAGAAGCAAGATATTTCAGAAGTAATTTTAGCACAGGTCATGTTGAAAGGCGTATAGACCCATAAAAAAACCAAAAAGTCATACTGCGCCGCAATAATATTCATTTTTGCAATCGGGGGTGATCATCTAATTTATTTTTACTGGACTATACATATACTGGACCATACAATAAAAGATTACAAAAATAATAAAATTTGGAAATCACTTTTTAGTCACTATTTGGTCACTATTTTTATTATTTTAGTCATCAAAGTCACTATTATTTATCCATAAATCCGCTACCAGCCCTGAGTAGAGTATTTCAAAAACTTTCAAGATATTTAAACAACTTTCTATAATTCATCACTTTCAATGTCAACATAGAAGTCAACATTAATGATTTTATTTTTATTCCGAACAGTGCACTAAATTTACAATACTGGTAATAACAAGAAGTTGTGTTTTCAAAAGCTCTATTTGGAATTTTCTGTTTGCCAATAGCGGTATTTGAGTACGATCAAACGCGTACATTTTTGCCAGTCAGGGTGGCGCATCCGTCACTACCTTGACCTACCCCGCATGGGGATGTGTGGCAAAAGTGTGTGCGCTTGCTTCGAATAACTGCCTAACAACAGCCCTACGCTCAATATCAAACTACTTCCATTCAATTTCATAGCCTGCCGATCTCTTTCGGACCTATCGATGCTTTCTCTTCACATCTTTGGTTCTAGCAGGAATTGTTGTGCACTACTGGGATCCCATGACGTTGGGAAGATATTTCCAATTTCAAAACATAATTTAATCTGGCGCACTGTATGCAATGAATAAAAACTTAATTAGTAGTTTAGAAGTGCCAAACCTATGAATTGACGCCACCCACAACATTTATTTAGAGTAGTTAATCAGTAATGTAAATCATGGTCCTTCCTTTCTAAAAACAACAACAACAATTACTTCAAGTTTAATTTGCAAACTCAAACCCCGCATTCAAAGTGTTAAGAAAGTACATTCCAACACTTGTCCGTGCTAATTCAAGAATCACGCACTTCAAACGACTCATTTGAACGGAAAGGAACTAATCCCTACGCCCTACGTGACAGAAGTTTCCTCTAATTGTCTTTGCTGAACAATTCCCATCTCAAGTTCTCCAGCACAACCACAACCAGACCACATAAGAAAGGCAAATCCTCCTCCGGAAACTTTCACGAACGCCACTCAGAGCTAGGATGCATAAGCTTTGGACAAACGCCTGCAACTTCAAAACTTTCCGAAGAAATGTTCAAAACGTGCTCACTTGAGTCTCAATTTCGAGCGGAATCCCTCGGCTAATTCCCAAGGATTCCATTCCATATTGTCGAACAGAAAGAAGAAAACCCCGAACCCGATCGGTATCTCCCGCAGCCGGCCTGTGTGCGAAGAAGAAGAAGAAGTGCAGTAACAACTTATCACTTATTCCACCCGAAACCGAAAAGGTGCAACAATAACTTTGCGTCATATCTTGATTGTGAGTGTCTCCCCAGCCAACGAATGCGCCAGCTAATACACATTCCAACAAACTGCCAGCAAAGTGTTTATCTTCTTTTGTGAGAGAATGAATGAGCGCCCTGATTTGCATACGTGCTTGCTTAACCAGTTTCGGAACAATTTCTTTCTCTCCGACGACGGTCCTCGGAAAGGGAACAGGGTAACAAGGAAGCAACTGAACTCGTCCATTTCGAAAGTTCCACACGAACAGGACCGTGGGCGATGTATCGGTTGGTTGTTGGTAGCTTTGAAATGTGGCAAAAGATAAACTTTTCCGGGGAAATCTCCTTTTAAATCTCAAAACCACATTGGACGAGAGTTGACTGCGGGGCTGCATTGGAGCGGTGGGTGGGAAATGTCTTTGTTATAGGTACAAAGTGCTCCAGGGCCAGCTGAAGAAATATTTGGATTTCGATTACAACCGGATACGGTGCCTCTACCGGCGCCCTTCGTCTGATAGCATTGAGAAGTGAGGCAACGAGAATACAACATTATGTCGATTTTT
>JASCZW010014354.1:0-23123 GCA_034211315.2 Aedes japonicus
GAATAACAGTGCATCAATTCGCTATTAGTTTTAGGTCTCATTTTTTCGAGCATTTTTTCCTCTTCGTTTCTTCTTCAAAACAGTCTTGCCCGGAACAGAACTGTTTTGTGAATGGAGTAGCAACTGTCTTCACGACGAACTATTTTTTTATATATATTCTTCGTAGATCGACAGTTTGGTGCAGTCATAATGAAACCTCTTCCTACAGCTTTGAAACATGAATTATAAGTGATTTTGTTTCTGATTAATATCAAAAGTGAATAGATTCAACCAAGTATAAACCACTGCCCCACAGTGGCGGTCACGTCAGAGTACATATTTACAGTATATTCGTGTTAACTTAGCAATTTGTATCAAAACTAAGGTTCAGTATCGATGTCTCGGTTGCCAACCAATGTTAAATTTTGAACAGTAAGGTAATGTCAGCAAAGAAAATCCAGCAGTATTCAACAAAAACCGATTGTTTATTTCAGTAACGAGTTATAAATATAGTAGATACAGTGGATTTCGTATGTTAACCTCTCTGTAAAATTCTTGAAATTTGTGGAACACTCAGTCATCAGATTCATACACTATCATCAGATTCGCTAGGGATGATCGGTGTTCATTTTCTCGAACCATCCCTTGACC
Organism: Aedes japonicus; assembly: GCA_034211315.2. Classification (NCBI taxonomy): domain Eukaryota; kingdom Metazoa; phylum Arthropoda; class Insecta; order Diptera; family Culicidae; genus Aedes; species Aedes japonicus. The sequence continues at coordinate 631 of JASCZW010014354.1, forward strand.
AGAGCCCAGTATTTTTTTTCATTTGATGCAGTTCTGGACAGTTTGGTGGATTGGCTATTTTCGGCACGTATTTAACATCTCGCCTTATACCATCGGTATCAAATTCTACATAATTGACAAGAGACAAAATCAGGTCAATACAGAGGTGGAGCGTTGCGGCTTCTTACAAACGGTAGCGTTGAGACATATGTCGTTGTCCGTTATTGCACAAGATAAAAGTCTAGGTCTAAGCCTTGACATCACGGTTGAGTAGCATTTTCATTGTACGCCTTAATTCCATGCCTCTGCTTTATTTTTGCACATATGCACATATGATTTTGATTTTCCACATTTCAACAGAAACAGATGATAAGACCTACTACCATTACATTGGATTTGTTGCCGATCAGCGTAAAATGCGTCTCGATTTGTGTACCAGCTCACAAACTATACCTGATGCCATTTGTACCGCGAAATACAGTGGAGAGTTTCAGCGTCATATAATTGAAATAAGTTTCAGCGATCCGTGGAATTGTTCAAAATTCACACTGAAAGAAAGTTGTCCAAAGTTTAACGTGGACAGGCTTTTGTGACCCATGAAACCTTGGGCCTGTTCAATTCGAATGGCTTGGTCCACAATTGATACGTTGTGCGATGTAGTTTGCGTGAATTTGACAGTTTTCCCATCGCTTTTTCTGTCACGATTTACGTCAACGCATTTGCAACGTGTATCAATTGTGGGTGACCCCTGAAGGGTTAAACACGCTGCCGCTGAATGCAGTGAACAGAACGATCAGAACGAACAGTACCGTACTCTCCATTTCAGTCAATTGTTAAAGGTGTCCACAGTTAAATTGCATCACTTTAAAATCGCCCCTCAAAACAAGTCTCTCAACCGATTGTCACGAAATATTCAGAGAATGGGGGAAATACACCAGTAGCCAAAAGTTTAATCAAAATTTTGCTTCCAAAATACGTTGTTCAATCTTCTGTAACTCTTGTCAATCCATCAATATATTTTGGGCTGAAATTTTGCCAACACTATAACTAATGCATACACCTCATGTGACCAAAATGTCATCATACAGGTTTGGGCCAAATTAATAAGATGAATTCACCTCAGCTTTGTTTCTGCAACCGATAGTTCAGCATGGTAAATATCGGGTGAAAGCGAGAAATACTCATGTTGGAACGTCAACTTTGACGCCAGCTGTAGTCCAAACCACTTTATGAAAACAGTTCAAATTTTGTGCACATTAATCTCTGTATTGCTTTAAGTCATGGAGAAATTTTTAATATCTTACCTAAATTTTTCACAGAAATATGGATTTTTGAAATTGGTATGTCAAAATGACTTTTTCACATATTTTATGATAACTTCAAATTTATAAACTTCATCAACATAAAATGTTGGTCATGGTCAAGGTGTATACATTAGTTATTGTGTTGTCAAAATTTCAGCTATATTGATAAATGACAAAGTTGCAGAAGGTTGAACAACGCGTATTTTGGAAGCAAAATTTTGCTCGGTTTTTTTGCTACTCGAGTGTACAATATACAATATCTTGGTTTAGGTATTTTTATTTCACTGTATCTCTTTACCAAATCCAAAAGCCCAAACTTTGTTATTAATGCCACACATAAGATTTTGTACAGCGCTTCAATCGACATTTTTTCCGCTTTTAACCATGACTTCCACATTTCCTGTTCCCAGTAGTGACACAACTGTAGTGACAACTTGTATACTTGACCATTTCACAGTTAGTTGTCACGAAAGGCTTGTTCCGGTTTACCACACGAACAAATACCCTGCCAAATCATGAATTTCTTGGGGAACTTTGACACTTGCCTATTCTGTTTTTCATTGCGGTTTGGAGCTTTCTGAACATTGAAAGAACGGAGCCCGGCTCGTTTCTTAGGCAGTTTTTTCGTGACATCCCGAACAGAACAGTTGGATTTGCGTTTAAAAGCAGCAACCACTCGCTTGTGATCCTTCCACAGTACTGGAACACTTTTACTACCACTCACCTTTTTCCGAGCGACAGTTAAACGTTCCCGAAACGTTTTATGACACGAGACACTGTAGACTGGTGAAATTTCTAGTGAAAGTGATGCATTTAACCTCCAAGAGTTGTGGCAATTAAACCAATTCTTATCCTTGTTTTTATAAGCTCTTGTTTATAATGCCATTACTTTCCTGAATAGAAATATCGTTCTTGAATTCGATATGTGCCCGATCAGGAACAAATAACTTGATAACTGGCATTTAAGAGCGTTGCATATGAGGTAAAATACCTAGGATACTACCATTAAAATGTTCCCACACATTTTTATGGTATTATTTTCAGGTATTTGATGTACTATGGTGCACATTGAGGTAAGACAATACAAAAATAGTATCTCGCAGGTATTCCAGGTATTCCAAACATCAAGCTCTGTTATTCGAGAGATATTTTGCTTGCAGTTCTTAGGTATTTTTCCTTATGCTGCGCTCTGAAATACCAAGGCCAGTTATGAAGATCAAAATTCGGACTTCATATGTTAGTGTTCTCCTGCTCGGGTGGAACAGAAGGTCGAAATAAGAATGAATTCCAGTGCATAATTGAATGAGTGAAGCTTCCGACAACTGAACAACGTCCAGAATCAGTACAACATAAGCTGTTAAGTATCAACGAAAGGGATTTTTTCAATAGATCGACAAAATGGAACGATGTCACACGAATCTTCAATCCTTCCATGTTTGCTGCCACTCACTTTGCTTCACTTATAATTGTTCCCTGATGGTCTTTCGATCGAGGTACATGTCAGAATAGAAAATACGATGGCCATGATTGATCCTATTTTTAACACTCAATTGCTTTAAGTCTAATATTTACGGTGTGATATTGGCGACAAGTACTCGCGAATATTTGCCGAGAGCATTTCACCGAGAAATAAAAAAGCTTACGTTATTTTATAGTATAATTATTTGGTAGGCTTAAGGTGATCGTTTCAGCGGGGCTAATCATCAGTATTTAAGTTATTAGTTAGGGAAAATCTGGGGAAAAAAATTTCACGCACGACAGTTTCTAGTTATTATCAATACTTTTCATTTGGTGCAAAGATAATCTCAAAATATTTTGTGAATTGCAAGTCTTATCAAATTTGGTGATAGTACTTCAGGTTTTGCCTTCCTCCTCAGAATTAAAGCAAAGATAATCTTAGCTCACTTTGTGTGCATCCAAACATTGAAAGCTTAAAAACAATTTTAGTTTGATCAACATTGAGAACCATGTTGGGAACCAGCTGACTCTCCAAAAGATCCGAAACATCCGTTAAAGTGGCCAGTTCTTCGAAGTAGTACCAATTGAACGATTTGTTTTTTTTTATTTTTGCAAACAACATTCAGTTTATGAAAGTAGGATAAACTTCAATTTGTGATCTGAGGATGTCCATTGAGAGGTCTAATGGTGACCACCCGCACGATTTGGAACACCTTTAATAGTGGCCAGTGCTTGGAATTAGTCCCAAAAGGACGATTTTTTTATCAATCAACATTTAGTTTACGAAAGTAGAATGAACTTCAACTTGTGGACTGAAGATGTTGAGAGGGTCATATGAAACAATAGTTATGATGAAATGTAACAGCCGTCCTAGATTTCCATCGGTTTGCCAAGTGGTTGCTTCCATTATTTCGAAGTATGAGATTCCTGCTCTCTCTAGCTGTATCTGCACAGAAAAAATAATTAATTTTGAGAAGCGTAAAATTGTCCCTTGTTTAGTTTCAAGCTCAAAGGAGGCGTAAACTAACGCAATTGGTTGTAGTCTTTGAAGAGCCATACAACAATGTTTGTAATCTGTCATACAACAGGCTAGATGCAGGCGTTATCTGACCTCAGTTTACATGAAATATCCTATTGATTTCTGCCAACTCTAGCATTCCCTTTATGTGCATTAGAAAACGCATAAATTTCAATGTTTCTTTTTATCTGTGTGGCCTCTACTTGTTATGCCGGGTCAACTCTACTATATTACTGAACAGTACCCAGGAATTGCACAAAAACCACTGTGCAGAATTTGACAGGCAGCATAAATCCTTAAGAACGATCATATTACCGAAATTAGCTATTTTCTATTAATTAGCTAATTAATCAGTAATTCGTTAGTTTAATTGATATTTCAACATGTTAAGCTATTATAAAATGCACTGCTTTGAACATTTCTACGTGTCTTTAATTTTATTTAAATATTTGACTTATTTTCGATACGCTCCTTATTTATAATTGCAATGGAGTGTGTGATTCGAAGAATGGAGGTAGACACTATTGGTACGATCTTCAGGAAGTCCGTCCATCTTTTTGGCTTCACCGAACACGTTGATATTGTAGCACGCAACTTTGAGACGATAGTGGAAACGAACAAAATTCATTTGTGGTAGAGGCTCACTAAAGGACAATGAAATCGAAGCAATAGAATTTGTCGAGGCTCATTGGTGACCGTCGACAATGACAGCGGCAGAGAGATCCAGACGGGCATTATGGCTGGTAACCGTGTCTATTTTAGTCTCTGCAGGACGCTAATATCGAACAAAGTTCGCCGAACTACAAAGTTGGCCATCGTGGACTCAGCTGACAGTATTACTCGCATGCACACTTAAACCCGTCTACCAAGAAATAAATAAAACTAGTGCACTTACGAAATAAATAGAAATTGATTTTTAGATATTTGACTCTGAGAACCATATTGCTGCAACGTGATTATATACAATTATTTTTGCTCAAGAAGTACTAGTTCCAACCTAGGTTCAAAAACGAATTCGATAATAGATTCTTGTACCGCATATTATAAAAATGGGGTGGTGTACTTGTGAGGTTCTCAAGGAATAAGCCAATTTTAGATTTTAGCCAATTTAAATTTTAATTGTTGGTTTAACACTGATGGAGATTTCATTCGTTAACCTATTTTTTTCTCTCATTACAGGTACCCTACAACGTTTTGAATGCTTTTATGAACCAGCAATGGATGTTTAAAAACCTCGAAAAATCTGAAAATTCAACAATCAAAAAATAAATCGTACGTATGACGGAAATACATCTTGCCACCAACATAATCCAAGTTACCATTATAATAATAAATTGCAATTCACAAACGCTAATAGTTCATGAAGAAACTAGCAAACTTTCACGAAATCAAATGATAGGCATAAAGGGGAAAAAAACATCAATCGTTTGAATCGGGACCGCTTGGGTTCATGTGGGTTTTGCTGAATAGAATTGCCAGTGGCAAAAGAAATCAATCCGCATCGTTTGATGTTGGTTTCAGAACTGCTTTTACCATTGATTGATCAGAATTGCAATCAACTCACTCAACAAGTAACGGTTTAGCTTTACTTTGAAAAGCTCTGTGCATTTTGAATTCAATAGTTGTTAGTTCACTCAACAAAAAAAAGAATTGATTGCTTCCGTAGAGAAAGTTTAATCATTTGAGTAATTCGGAAGGTTTTGATCAAGATTTGAGCGTCAAATAGATTACTGCAGTTTGATATTAATCGCTTGTTGTAACCCTTAATTAAAACGCTGTGAGTCGTTTCGGAAATAAATTAAAATTGATTTTTTATTTAACTTGACTCTGAGAGTCATATAACTGCAACGTGATTCATGAAGCTGTGAATGACATTGCAGCAATGTGGCTCTCGATTTTACATCGGTATGTTGTTGCAATGCGACATTCGTGTAAAACACTTCCCCCCCTGCATCGTGCGTTGAACCTTTATCAACAGGTCAATAATTGAATTATTTACAAATTTAAAGCACATCGAGTGCGTTTATTTGACATGATTGATATTGATTATGATCATTTCGTTTCATAAAGTAAGTAAGAAACTGAGAATTTGCGAAGAATTGTAATGACATGGTGTAGAAAATCCACCGATAATATAAATTTCTTAAATAAACTATCTTTTGAAATGATAATTGCCATGTGTTAATTTGTTGATATTCGGAATGTTTGACTTTAAGCGGGTAATGAAAACACAGAGAACAGACATCCAAGCTGGAGTGCCCACCGTGTGTAAATTTCTGTAACTGCCATTTTAAAATTACAGCTCGTTTCCGTTAGTTTTGGTGAATCGTATGTTGATGGTGCCACTAGTCCACCTTGAGATTTGATAGCCTGTAATTTTAGTTTGGTGAAACCTAGACTAGGTTGCTCGGATTTATATGAATCATAAAATCGGTAAAAGCGAAACAAAGTTCGCCAGGTCAGCTAGTTTTCAATATAATTGTTATTAATTTTGTGGTTCCAAAACACAAACCTTTCATTGATTGCTTGGATTTCCAATCGTTCGTATATAACCGTGCGTACGAAGATTGGTATTTTTTTTGCAAATCATGAATGCTCCAAACAGACAAAAAAATTAATTTAAAAAAACAATTCATGAATAAGGTAACTTGTGAATTCCTTCCTTTGTGTGTTTGTGTTTGTGTGTTTACAATCAATCTCCCACTGACCGGCAGTGCTTTTATGGAAGAAACTTGTCTGCATTTCTTCAGTAATTTATATGTGATCACTATGTGCAAACATTTTTAGCCCTGGAGATTGAAGGTGACAGCTCTATTGAAAATCCAACGACCCATTTCAAGAATGCCTGTTCATACACGTACATTCTGAGGTCATCTTCATATACAATAAGCCCCGCATGAAAATCTTCACATATTATATGGATATGTGAAGAGTTTTCACACTTCCAGAATCAAAAATAGACATTCTTGATCCTGGCGTGTATATAGTTAAGGTATATTTTTGATAATATAAAACGACCTCACCAATGTTCTTCATCTGATGCTGGAAAGCCGGGCACTAAAAAACAAAAAAATGGGGAAAAAAAACTACCGACGATCAGTCCATCTTAAGAAACACGACCGTAACACACTACGAGAGGGATTCCATTAACAAAGTCCTACGCAAAACACTTGAAAAACTATAATTTCACCATTTACTTCGGTTGAATTAAGGAATATTATTTTATTTTATTTCCGCGAAAACGACGCAGCAAAAGCAAAACACGTCATTTTTCAGGTAACTTGTGAATTCCTTCCTGTGTTAAAATTTATCCACAAAGCTTTCTTCGACCCATGCTTAGTCTGAACTACAATTTCAGAAAATATGCATAGTAGGCGAGAAAAAAAAACATTCCCAATGTCTTTACCCCAGAGGTGCATTTAAGACTGTACTCCCCTGTTGAAAGCTGTCATTGCACAGCAATCTTATCACTAGGCTCACAGCAAGCGACTCGGACCGCTTGCAGTTTGATGTTTTACAATTTCCGATGAGCACAAATTTAATTTAAAAACCACCTCTTCCTACACCTTTTTCGACGTTTCAGTCCAGGGTGTCGCCACCGTGACGCCACATCAAATCCCCCCTTGATCCGTAGATAGGACGGAAAATCTCCTCCCTTGCTTCCACGTTTCGACAAATAACAGCGGTGATACATCATGCCAGGATGCGGTCTGGTCTGTCAATGATGAGACGAATAGAAAATTTGCGTAAAGTTCGCAAATCGGGGGAAATTGCTTTCTTCTGCCAGTTGTCACATCACAGTGCACAATTTACGAATTTGCTGAAGCCAACCAATCGGGATGCAGGCCGCGTTTGGGGAAGCCGACTCGAGCGGAAGCTTCATCATTCGGTTCGTAATTCAATTTCGGTGCTAAAATATTGCATTTCTGCACCAATCTGTTTATCGAGCACAGGCTGGATCCAGGGTACCTTAATGGCGCAGGATATTTTCATCGCTGGGGTTTGCCGGTTTTGAGGATGGATTTCCGTTGGTTGGAATTAAAAGATGGCGGAAACACTGAGTTTGCCTCCGGGAACGCCTCAAGATATCTCCCTATCCGTCACCGTCATTTACTACGAGGTAGATTATGACAAATTGATTAACCTGTAGTTCTTATGGTTTCCGTTTGTTTGTTGACGGGCAAGATCTTTAAAAATATGCATATTCGCGCCTACCATGCTGTGTTGGCAAAAAAACATCAAAAATCGCATATTCCGTTTCAAGGTCACACTGGGATAACACAAAGCAAGCCTTGATGTTATTGATGAATATTGATTTCCAAGCCCTCTCAATTTTGATTTTATTTTTCTCAATATCAACCTATCTCTTATCACTTGGATATCTTGACAGATGAGCTTAATTTGACGTTCCCATCCATTTTTTTTTTTGGATATCTCCACTGTGCATAAATAATAGGGCCACCCATTGTCAGTGATACTAAATTTTCGTTTCGTTACATTGAAGTTTTCGTTACATTGAATGTGGATGCAAAAAGCAGACCTAGAATGAGTTACAATTTGGGCGTATTGTCGTTGATATTCTTTTCATCTTTCTTTCAGTCGAGTATTAGTACACGACACTGAAGAAGTCTGCTCATTGTAAACGAAATACGCGTATCTGTCAAGATACGCAATAATTTTTTTAAATGTTTTTAAAAGTGATCAAGCTAAGTGTTAGTTTAAACTTTTCTAGTTTTCCAAAAGCATGCTTTTGCTGGAATTAATGATGTTCATTTCCCCCCGTATGCTTATTACGTCCTTTATAAACTTATTCCAAGAATTACACTTATCAAAAAGTTATCACGCGAAGGCAGAGGCTCTCAACTCTTTGCTACTAAGTTAACAAGCTTCATGCACGCCTATCTAAATATAGAACTTTACCTTCATTGTTAATGTGTCTCGCGCTTCATTTGATTCCCTCTTAGAATAAGATTCAAAGCCCATCAGCTGAGCTGGGGTATATCATGAAACGAAATCGATATCTCCTACGCCTTCAACTTCACCATCGTGACGGCTGTGTGTCGCCAAGCTTCAACTCGGTCCAACAGACGAACCAATGTCAGTCAGTTCTCCATCGGCGCGGTGGCACTCGGAGGTATTGTTCCCCATGGAGCCATGCTCATCCAATTTACTTTATTAGATTGCGCCTAATGGATGCCGGAGAAGCAGTGGTTTCGCTTTTCTGTGATCCTTTTCTGCCGGTTGGCAATGCGGTGTGCCTACTTCCGATGTTGGTTGCCAACATGGTTTCCATAGGCTGGTTGCCTCCGTCATTGGATATTATTATGGCTTATATGTTAAACAGAGCAGTGCTCCGCACCCAGGTTGCTTTTACTTTTTCTCCGACGGATTTCTAACTCAATCGAAGCCAAGAACAAGCCATCGCTTACCGCTTTCCAGGCAATTATCTGAGCTAAAGCGAACTGCAGACTCTGGAAAATGTTTTCAGTAACTCGAATGAAATATTGTCATATGCAAAACGAATGATTAGATATAATTACATATCTCAATGATGCTAGACTGACGTAGTCCTTCAGTCCAATTGTGATTAGGCTGAAATTCGTTAGGGAAATAGACCGGTTCTGCTTTAGGGCACATTTCCCCTTGTTGAGACGTTTCTCAAAAGAATCGCACGCGGAACGCATCTAGGCCATCGGTATCAGGTCCCAGATATTGGAAATGAGCTTCTTAAATTGGTTCATAGTGCTCAATTGATGATCGCTCTGCTTGGTCAGTATGTACGACCATACATAAAAGTCCAAAGGATTAAGGTTGGGTTAGCTTTGAAGCCACAAAGTCTTATTGAGAAAATCAGTCAAATTTCCTTGACACCACGCTTTGACAATATTCGCTGTGTGGGTCGGTGCGCCATCCTGTTGAAAGACGTAATGATCCTTTCCGTAGAGGCCCTAAAGTGCCGGAACTACAACCTTCTCGAGAACCTCGGTCTTATAGTACGCGGCGTTGATTTTCTCGATCTTCTCGATAAACATGGTTTATGTGGGATAGAGGGACACTAGCCGACGTCGGCGCCCACAACCGATCATTTTGGACATTTTGCGGCTTTTGCAAGACAAAGAGTTACTAATCAGAAAACACCAACTCCTGACCTGCGTGTCGCGAAAGTATCAGTTTGGCTCTGTTCAGCCTCTTCTTCGTGAACCTTTCGTTTCTTGTACGGCGTATATCCCAGGTCCTTCGTCATGAAAGTGTGAGCAGTCCAGATCGACACATCCAGGTTAGCAGCGGTCTTCCGGATCGAAGGGTTCATTTTTCGACGAACCCACTTCTTCACCACCTTGATGGCTGCTGCCTTTTCGAAAGTGACCGCCCAGATCTCTCACGGTCCTTGGCCAAGCCCGTCTCCCAGTACCGCCGCTTCACCCTGTGGGGTGTCAACCGCCGGAATATGTCGCCGGGCCGCTAGTCCTCCATCGTGCGCGTTTATCAAACAACAAATGAAAGCAAGTCGACACCGCACGCGGCAGTTAGTCTATATATGATGCTGAAGTGTCAGCCAATACCAATACACAGAATGCACATGGTGCGCACCTACACAACGATGAAAAGTTGTATTCGAACTTATTGAACAAGGCATTGTTTCTTATCATTTTTAGCCAATACACAACATACTGTACTGTAGAAAAAGTATATCCATACCTTATTTTATGTCACTTTTTTATTAAAAATGTCTGATAAAATCGTGCTTATGTTTTTTTTGACGTATTTTCTTTTTGTATTATTCTATCGAATGTGATATAAAATCGTGTCCTGTAAGTACATCCACCCCAGTCACCTTATTATAAATCAGTGTGCATAACAAACTACTTCTCATTTGATCAAACTATACACTGAAAAATAAATTAAGTTTATACTACGAAATTATTCCTTTAACTCACCAACGTACTACCTTGATCAAAAATTTCCCGGGATTTATACAAGACAGATTCTATAAAATACAAGATTACACATCAAAATCGATATTATCCACTTCAAAGTACTTCTCATCGATTGCAACGCATATGCCAGCGCTTGAAACAATCCTCGATAAATACGCAGCTGAAACGTTTTCCGTTGAGTGGTTTCTTGAGTCGACCGAATAGGAAGAATTCAGGGATCCGTTTGGTTAATGTCATGCCTGTAATGGATTCATACCTTTTGCGATGTCAACGCGGTCTCTTTTTGCATGAAATTCAGGCTTTTTGACACCACTAGCTTAGTCAGCGGCACGCCTCAGGCCCAAATTATCAACCAAAATGACTTGAACAGATCCAAACGCGCTTTTTCTCGCTTTTTTCGCTCAACTCCTTTGCCATATCTCTTATGGTCAATTCGCGTTTCCAGCCTTCTATGTCGATGACCTACCATTTCTCTCATTCACGGACTCACAACCGTTTTTGTAACGTTTTTGCCACTCATAAACGACTGTTTTTTTTTTCAAAGAATTGTTGCCGGAACACTTTTTTACAGGTGGAATGACGTCGCATATTGCAACTGTTTTCAACGCCAAACGTAAAGGGCGAACACGAAATTATTGCGACACCGAAAATGTCATGCCAATTGAGCAGATGGCCTGCCAAATGAGATATTTGGAGGCGAACTTCGACATTTTCTTCTTCTTAAATTTGTCGTCCACATAGAACTTGCTCTTGCCGGTGAAAAACTCCAACCCCGGAATTTGCTTAAAATCGGCTTTTATATACGTTTCGTCGTCCATCACACAGCAGCCATATTTTGTCAGCATCTTCTCGTAGAGCTTCCGTGCCCGAGTTTTAGCCGTCGATTGTTGCCGTTCATCGCAGTTTGGGAAGTTCTGAACCTTGTATGTATGTAGTCCAGCTCTGCATTCTGGATGTAGCTCTGCGACATGCCGATCTTTTTAGCCAAATCACGGCTTGAGACGTTGGGATTTGCTTTAATCATCCGCTTCACCTTTCCCTCCATCTTCTTGTTCTCCGGTCCCGGTTTTCTTCCAGCTCCTTTGCCGTGGTTCAACGTCAACCGCTCCTGGAATCGCTTCAACACTCTGGAGACGGTTGAATGGTGAATGTTCAACATTTTTCCGAACTGCCGGTGCGACAGGTCAGGAAATTCCAGGTGTTTGGAAAGAATTTGTTTTCTCGACTCGCGTTGGTTCACCTCCATTTTCGTTGAATCGAAAAACACGACTTCGAGTTTGACAGCATGTAAACAATACACATCAATGAGAAAGTGTGCAAAATTTGGTTGATTTTTACCCAATGGTAAAAAAGTTATGCCTTGTTGAATGTGTCGCAATAATTTCGTGTTCGCCCTTTAATAAAAACTCCTTAATGCAAATTCAATTCCATTTTTAATTTGTAACAGAATCGAGGAAAAAAACCAGTAACTTTTACGAATGTCAAGCTATCAAGCTAAAAACTTCATTGAATGTTAATGGCAACCTAAAATAAAAGGAAACTCGAATCGGGTAACTGAGAGCGACTCCTGGAACTTTTTGATCAAGGTAGTATTCGTTGTTTTCTGGAACAAAATTTTACGATGTATTCAATTTCACATATGCGGTCAAAATATCGAAAAATTTGTGTAAATATATTTGTATATATTTGTATGTATTTGTATAAATAAAATTTGTATTCGATAACAATGGCACACACATATATACTCATCAAAATTAAACTGATTATCGGATTTTCTTGAAATTTTCAGGGAATGAAGAACTACTAATGAGTTTTGATTTACAACATTTGTTTTATTCAATTTCGTCTCTTATCCCGAATGCCCGCACCTTCCTTTTAACTCCACCCATCAAATTTTTGTACAACCGATTTTCCCAGTGTTTTTGTTGTTTTTACCCAAATTTTCTTCAATTCTAGCTCTGTTTTTATAGTTTTGGGATGTTTGCGAAGTTCCGTTTTCATAATTGCCCAGAATTTATCAACTGGACGAAGTTCCGGTGAATTTGGGGGGTTCATATCCTTTGGCACAAAATTGATTCTGTTGGCTCGGTACCACTCCAATACGTTTCGAGCGTAGTGGCAGGATGCTAGATCAGGCCAAAACAGAGTTGATTCTTTGTGCTTCTTAATGAATGGCAAGAGACGCTTCTTAAGGCACTCTTCCGTGTAAATCGCACCGTTTATTGTTCCGGAAGTGATGAAGGGAGCACTTATTTCACCACATCCGCAAATCGCCTGCCAGATTAGAAACTTCTTTGCAAATTTCGATAGTTTCTTCTTTCGAACATCCTCCGGAACATCGAACTTCGACTTGGCAACGAAATATTCTTGCCCAAGAAGTTGACGGAAGTCGGCCTTGACGTATGTTTCGTCATGCATCAAGATGCAACCGGATTTGGTGAGCAGCTTCGTGTAAAGTTTCCGGGCGCGAGTTTTCTCAGTGATGTTTTGTTTTTCATGCCGGTTTGGGGCTTTTTGCACTTTGTAAACATGTAACCCAGCACGCTTCATGGTTTTCTGCACAAAACCGACTGACCCCTTAGACTTTTTTAGCGACATCTCGAATTGACATGTTTGGACGGTTCTTGAATTGTTGTACGACTTTCCTGGCCATTTTACTGTCCATTGGACCACTTTTACGACCACTCCCTTCCTTCATTTGGACGCTTCATCAGACGCTCCTTGAAGGTTCTTATTACACGAGACACGAGTTGTATTTGCAATTCCAAGCCTTTTAGCAATCCACCGGTGGGACGCCCCTGGATTTTGATTGTGAGTGCACAAAATTTTCTCACGGACAATTTCTTGTTTCGACGACATGACTGGAACTACTGAATGTATAACTATGAAACTTGGCAGATGTAAATAATACACTATGGATAAGATCAACTCAAATTTCTAGGTTTTTTACTCATACGATTCAAAAGTTACAGAAGATTTTCTGTGTGCCATTTTTATCGAATACACCCTTTATTCAAAAAGAATATTCTTGTATTGCACGAAATCAGTTCAAAGCACTACGACTATTTTGTTGACAAAAAAAAACGATACGTCCCGTTTTTGCTTACCGCTGCAAGTATGTTTGACAGTTCTACTCTATCGACTCAAAATGAATCTAAACAAAAGCTCAACCGCGGGGAGAGAGAAATTGTATCGTAATTTTTTTGTTTTTTTTTATGATTCGGATTTGGGAATTTTATCATGTGCTGCAATTGCGATAGTTTCTACTGAATCCGTGGTTCATCTATCTTGGGTATGATTGGGAAACTAAGAGAATTTAAAATTAACACTTCATTTGAATTCTCCCTGTTTTCCAATCACAATTTACTAATTCGCTCAAATGGGTTTTTAAATATTGTTTTTTTTTAATTGAAACTCTCTAGGGTTTTTGTGTATGTGAGAAGTTGAAAGATAAATTAAGATGAAAATTTTCTATCTAATCGGTCGAGCAAAATTTTTTAAAACTCGAGTACTGATCTGACGTATCTGATTTTGTATAAGAAGAGGGGAAGAAAGATACAAATGTAAATTTCTCAAAACTCTTAGGACCCTCACGGAAAGTAGCATCATCATCATGTTGGGAAAATGTTATTCATTGTGATGGTGTCCCTAGGTTGTATGAGAGTTTCAATAATTTAAGGTTTGTGTCTCACTTCCCCTCTTTGTTTACAAAATCAGATACGTTGGTTTGAAAGTTTGAAAGAAGTATTCGAGAAATGTTCGATAGATTTACTCTGGATATTTTGAACATGGTAGAGCAAACCGACGCTTATCCTAAGTTGCAATAATTCAAAAGTGACCGGTAAAACTTTCAAAAAAGCAATGGAAATTAGTATAAACGCAATAATAGGATGATCATTGGCGTAACTACTGGGGGTGCCTAGGGGGCCAGGCCCCCTCCAGAATTCTGTAGGCCCCCCCCAGGATTTTTCCGTAATATATTTTTAATTTGAAATAAAACACTGTTCATAATCTCTACGGAATTGTACAATTTTTTTGCCACTCAGTGTAAGTTTTTTTTTCACTTTGCTGCTTTCAGGCCAGTATCGACTCAAAAAATAGAGAGGTTACGGAATTTTGACAATTAATCTGCATGGAACGAACTGTCACGTTCACTTACGGAATAATCAAGCGGAACATTTTTCCCGAAAGTAAGATTGAAAGCTTCCTTTAGTTTGAGTGGAAACCTTACGAATTCCAATTTTATTTATACTTTTTTTCAGGTGGATACTGCTGCAGAAATTTCTTTTTTAGTTTTCTGTTTCAGTAAACGGAATTTAACATGATTTTGGGATGGAGAAAAAATTCTTTCGATCACGATACTGACCTTTCAGAAATAGTTTGAACGAGTAACTATTTCTGTAGGAGTAAAGTGTGTATACCCGCTTCCCCACACTTTTCACTTACTCCACTGTACTTTTTAGGATGTAAAGTTGGTATATAAACCATATATAAACCATAGTTAACGACAACTAGAACCATGAGAATTCTTATATATCAACATTAAATCAACATTGCTCGAGAGTTTGTTGCGTCTGTTAAAAGCTAGTTTCTGTTAAATTTTTTTCGTGGTGTTTACTAAAGCTTGTATTACACTGTTTGTCCAATAGCCAAATATTTGGCATAGGCAGCTAGACAGCTGACAGATATCATAGATGTTTGTCAGATGCCTATCTGCCTATGACAAATATTTGGCTATTGGACAAACAGTGTAATACAAGCTTAACGAACGAAATGATAAGCGGATATAATCCAGCCCATAAATGGTTAAATTCAGTTTATGACTCAATAATCTATTGATTCAGGATGATAAATATACTCAACCGCCGCAAATCATAACTAGATGTAGAAGGAGATGTTCGCTCATCACCATGAGGCACCAAGAGTGAACAACAATGTTTTTTGGCTAGAATGAAAGATATGAAGAGAAAGTTTTGATAGTTCCGCTAGTGTGCGGCAGGCTTGGAAACATAGCAGATGTTTTAGGAAAATTGAGCGAAAAGGGCATGTGTACAGTGGTACTCGAACCAACGACATTTATGCCTAACATCCCACTGCGGGGTAGTTCCGTGCTTAAACCTACCCCGCAGTGGGATGTTAGGCAAAAAATGTCGTTGGTTCAAGTACCACTGTACACATGCCCTTTTCGCTCAATTTTCCTAAAACATCTGCTATGTTTCCAAGCCTGCCGCAATACTAGCGGAACTATCAAAACTTTCTCTTCATATCTTTCATTCTAGCCAAAAACATTGTTGTTCACTCTTGGTGCCTCATGGTGATGAGCGAACATCTCCTTCTACATCATAATCGTTACTCCTCGCACGGAGAATATATAACATAACAATTAATGTACATAACTAGATATTATGTAAACCATAGCCAGAATTGAAATAGGGGGGTATGGCAATCAGAAGCCGTCATCTTGGATTTCAAAATTGTGTTGATAATCGATTCTCGATCTATAGACATTATCCAAATTCCAAAATATTGCCTATTGGTATTTAGTTTCAAACTATTCCGTGGAAAAGGCCATGTCCCTCTTAGAGCCCATTCAAAAGACGCCATTTTCGTGAGTTAATCTTTTTCCTAGTTTTTTTTCGGTAAATTATTGCTTTCCCGTATTTTTCAGATGCTATTTCTCAAAGTCCATTTTCTAGAGGCTATTTTCCTGAGATAATTTCCAGAGGTAATTTACCAGAGGCCATTTCCCGGAATGACATTTTTTTTCGGGAGATGATTGCGTTTCTGAATCCATTTCACAAAGGTTAAATTTGATTGAACAGTCAGGGAGGCAGTCGCCCCCACCTGCCCTCTCCCTGGCTACGCCTATGAACCTAGATATCGTTCGGGGTACAAGAGTTTACCAGATCAAAATCGAAATTAGAACGCAGAGTGCCCACTTAGAAATGCACAGGCATGTGCACAAAACTAGTATATCGCGGTGTTTTTTGTAAAAAGTTGATTTATCAATTCCATTTAGTTTTTGTTGTTCACTTAGTAGGTATTTGAAAAAATATTCCCCTCTTAGTTTCAATTCTAATAATATTAAAACGTCAATCTAACTAAAATATTAAGTACGGTAAAATTGTGACCCTGTTAAGTTGAAACATAAGATTTGAAACACTTGTCTGTGTACGTATTTTAATTTTATTTTTCAAGAAGGTTTTACAATAATTAATTTTGTTTAAAAGCGCATTTTAAATTCACAATATTATTTTCTCTCGTACGAAAATTTAAGTAAAGTATATATACCCCAGATTGATTAGAAATTTCGAAACTAACAAATGTAAATAAGCCAAATATGGAGATAGTTTATTCATGAACGATAATATTTTCAAAAATGTAGTTTTAGAAGTAAGGTTAACATACCATCAGGTAAATTTCTGTAATCATAATATTTGGTGGGGTTGACTTCAGTACCACTAGTTGTCAACATACACTGCATTATGGGCCTGTGTGTCATCCCCAAAAGGTAATTGTAATAATTGAACTATTCACAACACAGTATTGATGAAATGCATATAGTAATTTAAGAGTTATTGCTGGAGGATACTTCAGCACTGTCAACATAGACAGTATTCTGAACGGCGTTCCAAGTGTTCTAAATAATTATATAATAGTCTATCTAGACATCTTTAATTAGAAATTGATTCAAAGTTGTTGGGTGCAATATTGCAGGGATGGGTACTATAACATGGGAAATTCTACATCTTTTATAAAATACGAAGACAAAATATCTTAAACTTCAAATGGTGCTCACGCGGTTAACATACGCTAGTGTAACTATGGTATTCGTCCTAGTAATAGGGAATGTTGCGCAAGGGTCCAGCCTTGACAAACAAGCTGTCATGCAGCTCCACACAAGAAAAAAACTCAGTACATACTATGCTCACCACGCTACCAATGAAAATAATTAAACATCATTGTTCATGATATTTTATGTATTTAAATTTCCTGAATTTGGTTATAAAAAATGTTTATCAAAGTTTTTAAATTTAATCATTTCTTCGACTTTTTTGTAAAATGTTATTCATTAATATAGGGGGAAATCTTGCCTCACATGAGGCTAACTTTTATTGAAAATATTGTTAACCTGTTAAAACTATTATTTATCTATTCTTTTCAACAAATATTAAAAAAAATATTTAAACTAAGTAGTACCGCAATGCAGGACCCGTCGGATTTTTTTTAATTTTCAAAGAATTGTAACAGCTTGTGTGTTCCCAGTGTATTCCCATCTGCATTCACTTAGTAGAGACAGAGTTCAGATTATAATTTAAAAATGCTTTTCAATATTTCCTTGGAATTTTATCAAAATTCCCTTCACATTTCTTATAACAGTTGAAAATTTATTCTTAAAGTTTCTTTAAAGGATTTGATTTTCAATCAGAAGCTTCTATTTTGGCGTTTTTGTGTTGGCTATTTTTGGTTATTGATGGCGAAAATATTAAACACATCTACAGCTTTACATACAAAATTGACATATTTGACATTTTCTATGTCACAACTCAAAAGATGAATTGAGCAGAAACTGTAGTTGTTTATATTCTTTTTCCATATCTTCAAAAAAATTCGAAAAATGTCCATGGAATTTCGATGCCCTGGAATACTATCAAAGTCGATCCAATTCTTAAGTTTAACCTCAAATTACCCATGGATGTTTCTTTCGAACTGAATCAGTATCAACCGACACAATATTGAATATAACGGGTGTCCACTAAAAAATGAGAATGATTTCAATACTTTTCCATCAGAACAAAAACGGCCGCATAGAAATGTCACTTTAGATGAATGAATCGTTGCACTCTCCAGAAAATTTTCATACACTCTTATTTCACTCTAACATGTTCAGTCGTGTTCAGCATGCCGTCGAAACAGGAAGAACTGCGCGCGCGCGTTGTACAATTCTTTCAAGCGAACGAAGATCGTGGAAAAAAATACACGGTGGACCATTTTTGTCGTGAAAAAGTTCCGGTATCCACCGTATACCGTATCCTGGCATGCATGAGAGTAACCCGGAAGAAAGGTTGCGGCCGTCCAGCGAAAATAATGAATGAGAAAACGCTCCGCTCGCTGCGCAGCATGTTCAACAACAAGGATTCGGTAAGTCAACGGGAAGCAGCCCGAAAGTTCCATTGTTCGAAGTCACTCATCTGCAAGACGCTAAAGAAAGAAGGAATAGTGTGTAGAAAGAAAACCAGATCCCCAGAGTACACAGATGAGCAGATTCAAACCGTGAAATCCCAATGCCGCTGAATGACTCGGAATTACGGCGGAAAATCTGTCGTTCTGGACGACGAAAGCTACTTTCCTCTTTCGAAGTCTCAGATACCGGGAAACGACCGATTCTACACTAAGGACAAATCCACCCGGATAAAAATAACCATACAATTACAATACAATAATATAAAATAACATTAAAATCTATTCCTTACCATGAATCTCATTGTTCATGAATCAGATAAAGGAAAAATGTATATTGTCATTACAATAGATCTACAACTCACTCGATATGCTTGGATTTTCAACAATTGTGAAACAATACAATTAATAGTAATTGGTTCAAATTTGTTCGGAAAATAATGATTTTTTCTATAGTTGAGATACATAACAACCCCCCTTTTCTATTGTAGATGCCTCAATTTACATTAGATTCTATTGTGGTAACAGTCACTCCTATTGTCATCTTATAGTTGTGAACAATAATATTAATTGTACATACTATAGATTCTATTGTATGGTTACAATACATTCAATTGTAAATCTATGAGATTTTTTTATTCGGGTACTACTCCTCCAAAAGTAATGTATAAGTTCAAGCACAAATTTGAATCGAAGGTTATGTTATACATCGTAATATCCGATAAGGGTATTTCGAAGCCGTGGTTCAAACCAAGCGGTTTGGCCATCAACCAGGAGGTGTACCATAGAGAGTGTTTGCAGAAAATACTCATCCCATTTCTTAAACAACATCACTCGGATGGCAAATACGTGTTTTGGCAGGACAAGGCATCATCGCACTACGCAAAAAAAACGCTAACGTTTTTGGAGAGCCAAAATATACCATATGTCCCAAAAGACCGGAATCCGACAAATTTGCCACAGTGCCGTCCTATCGCGGATTTCTTCGGTCTTTTGAGCTCCATGGTATACAAGGATAATTGGAAGGCCAAGAACACCAAGCAACTTACCAACAGGATCAAAAGCTGCATCCGAAAAATCGATGTGGCTGCCGTCCAACGGTCATGTTCCAGCATAACGACTAAGCCAGCCGCACGGCGGACCACGGACCATATGACAATATTCACTAAACTTAGTTTGAAGATTTAAGTTGACCCTTTTAATAAAATAAATCAGTTTGAACAAAACTTCACTGGTATTTTTTTCCTGACCCATTCTTTTCGTTCTCATTATTTAGTGGACACCCGTTATATAAAAAACGCGCAATGCAAACCAATCAAAATTTTGCTCGATTCTCTTCAGTCATCTAGACTCACTGAGGCACAGCATAGATCTAATTATTGGATTCAACCTGTTCTGATTCTTCAATATAAATGACATGCCCTAAACAATTACGCTACTTTCATCACTCTTTTCAATATTCCTATATACGAAAAAAAAAACTTCGGGCAGGCCCCCTCCAGGCCCCCTCCAGACTAATTGCCCAGTTCCGCCAATGAGGATGATAGTTTTCCGTCATAATAATAAGTTCTAGCGGTAAACATGTGACAAAAGTCTTCAAATTTTTCAAATCTTTCCAATTGAAAACAAAAAAAAATCTTTTAATTTTTTTTCTAATGTTTTGATTTTTTATTGCGATTTTGTGGAAAGAGTTGAAGTGTTGGAAGACTTTTGTCACATGTTTACCGCTAGAACTTATTATTATGACGAAAAACTATCAGCTTATTATTGCGTTTATACTAATTTCCATTGCTTTTTTTGAAAGTTTTACCGGTCACTTTTGAATTATTGAAAGTGAATTATCAATTTTTTATTGCTATTTTAAGTTTTTCTAGTGCGAAATGTTATTTTTTGTTGGCACAGTGTTTAAAAATTTAGTGGAAATTTCACATATTTTTATTGCTATTTTTTCCATTTTTATTGATGTTTTATTACCCTGCCATTCTTTGATGGTTCTCCGCATGAATTTCTCCGAAATATTGGCTTCCTTTGCAAGTTTTCTTATGGAACGCACTGGGTTGCGAGCAATTTTTGCAATTTTTGCGGCTTCCGCTGCTTAAGACCGTCCGGCAGGGACTTGTATGCGGTAAACTGTTGCCAAATGGCACCCTACCGCATTGGCAATCTCTTTCGGCTTCTTCTGGCCGAGCAACAAACTGGTGATCACTTCTTTCGCGAAAATTTTGACGAATTTGCAAAAATAAACAAATAGAAGGTTTGGATGCAGCACTTGAAAGTTAACATAAAAAAATACACTTTCGATAGAAATTAGTCACTAGCTACACGAATTTACCGAATACTCAAGTTTGAACATTTTCGCATTATTTTCTGCCGCACCCTGTAGATTTTTTACTAATGGTTGTCTACGTTAAATTTGCAATACACAAAGCCAAAAATCCTACTTCTGATCATTTAAATATTTTTTCGGGATATCATATAAACAAAGATTTTTCATTAAGGCTAAACTGAGAAACGTAAACAATGACTTTTTCCGTAATTGAAAACTCGTCTAATCAATACAGCACGTTCATTTCGAAGAGGAAGAGTTCACCTGTCCGATAGAATTGGAAGCTTACATGGGTAGCCTTTGTACCACGAGAAATTTACTGAAGAAGCCATTGTTTACGTTTGTCAGATAGGTCCTCATGGAACATCTTTGTCGATATGTCATAGTTTTGCTAGATGTATCCATGTTCACTTTATTAAACTTGTGCTTCAAATTTAAATGCCCTTACTTTACTTCTTTACAACATCAGAACCGACAAGTTTTTAGATTGACTTGATTCCTTCTTCAATTTTTGAACTGTTTTCACTGTAATAGGGTGTTTCTGTAATTCTTCTTCATAATAACCCAATATTTTACTATGCGTTCCAACTCCAAGGTGTTTTTTTTGTCAAGGCTAGATTTTTGTTCCAATTTCCCGGACAGAAGCGTTTGGTTTACACCTGAACGCTCTAACTACTCTTCTGTGGGCTTTAACGCTCCTGCGAGGATATTTTTGTCCACTTCCTTCTTTTCCGATAGGTGGTCAGACGTTCTCTGTTGAGCAGTTCCAGGCGAAACTGGCTATAAAATGTCGAAAGTTGACCCGAGCCGCTTGGATTTGGACGAAATTTCGCAAACATATCCAGTATAACAGAATAAGTATTTTGCCAGCGTCGGTTCATCATGTTCCAAAAATGGTATACTTATAAAAGATTCCAATAGAAAATCAGCAGTAATAACACTAAAAGTCAAAGAATACCCAGAATGTGTGTGATTGCCAAATGACAATCCGGTAACTTGACCCTGGAGCAAAAACATGGCTGTCAGGTCTTGGAATTCTTGGACTATCTCTTCACATCTTTGGTTCTAGCGAAAGTCGCTGTCCACTCCTGAAGAATCATATTGATAAGAAAGATATTTCCATTTCAGATTGACAACTGTCAGACATCATAGATTACCGCATAAAACAGACAGAGTCACTGTTATAATAAATTTTCGGTTTATACAACATTCAATTTTGGAAGAATTTTCTGAAATGTTTATAAAATCTGGATATGCAGACTGAATAAAGAGAAAATCCAATATGTTAT
>JASCZW010014355.1:0-23138 GCA_034211315.2 Aedes japonicus
TTCAAAAACCTCCACTTGACAAATTTAGTGCCATTTGCTTGATTAGTTCTCGAGTAATGCTGAAATTTGTGTTTTATTTGTGTGGGATCCCCCCCTTTCAGAATAGGGATCGGTGTCAGACTACAATGGAAACATTTTTTCACTTTCAAAAACCACCCAACATGCCAAATTTGGTTCCATTTGCTTAATTAGTTCTCGAGTTATGCAAAAAAAATGTGTTTCATTTGTATGGGAGCCCCCCTTTCCAGATGTGGAGGGGGTTTCAAACCATCATGAGAACATTCCCCAGCCTACAAACCACCTGCATACAAATTTTCACGCCAATCGTGAATTAAATGATGAAAATTGTTTCACTGAATAATTCCCCAGTTGATAATGGTGCACAATTCCATTTAACATTTTCATCTTCACGTTTTGAATAACAATCACTTCTCACCGAACCTTCGACAAACAGAACACTGATCCGTTGATGAGTGTCGAATATCGATCCAGCGATGAATATTATTCCTGATCACTCCCGCTCAACTGTTACTGTGCCGCCCGTCGTGTTTTTCCTTTTCTGCGGCATTACTACTCACCGGAATTAATTTCTATTATTGACAAAGTTACGCTCGGTCTGTGCGAAGATTGTTTACTAATTGATAGGAGGAAACTGGGCGGAGCGAAAATATCAGCTGACAAGCATTGTTGCCATCTCAGGGAAGAATATTATTTCTTTCAAAATTGTTGCTCATGTGAGATTATGTTACATAGCAAATTAGCGAATATTTTGCTTCCAACTCAATAAATATATCATAAGGCACCGAAAACATTCGACACAACATGTTTTGTACAGAAATATCCCAGTTTTTGAACATGCCAAAACCTTTCAGCTAAAAATATCGAGATGTAAATCTGGCAACTGCCGATGATCGATGATTCTCTGGCTCGCTTGAAGCGTAGTGTGTGTGCTGTCGAAAGTATGGTTTATATTGTTGAGATTTTCGAAGTTGCAATGCGCTCAAATGAATCGTGAATTTTTTCTTGGGGCGCGAGTGATTTTACGAGTTGCGCTGTTCTGCTACATTGACAATACAGTGGCCTGGCATGTTTTCGCTTGGAAATTTCGGAAGCAGTTTTCTCATTCAAAAGTGCTTGAAGGAACAAAAAGTGAATTTTCATAGGAAGAAAAATCCAGCACGCAAGCGGTGAATCCCTTTAAAAGCTGTGAAATTGTGGAAAACAACCAGAATTGTTCATGGAAAAATCAAGTGATGGGTCCTTGTAATAGTGTTAGTTTGAGAAGCAAATGGCGAGATTGTGTTGGTGTATTGGGTAAGCGAACCAAGTTTTTGAAAACTACCAGATTTAAGTGAATTTAAAGTGTTTTGTTTGATAAAATGGTTTTTAACAAGTGAGAATAACACAATTCTAATCAGTGAACATGCACAGGAAAATGTAAGTCATGATTTATTACCGAAAACGGCTAAAAATAATTGTTGACAGGAAGAAGAAGAAAAAGAAGCAGGCAATCATCATCATTGCCCAAATTAATTACGACTTCTTCAACCTTAAATTAAACACACATTTAGTGTGTTTGTTACTCATTTAGTGTGTTTGTGAGTCCGTTACGTAAAAGCACGTGAGGGATTCGAGGCAACGGACTAAAACAGGGGTTTTCAAACATTTCCAACCACGGAGCATTTATCGGACAAATCGGATAAAAATAACCATACAATTACAATACAATAATATAAAATAACATTAAAATCCATTTCCTATCATGAATCATCATATGAAAAATGCATATTGTCATTTCAATAGATTTACAATTCACTCTACATATATGTATATGTATATGCTAGGATTTTCAACAATTGAGAAATAACACAATTAATACAATCGACTCAAATTTGTTCGAGAAATAATGATTTTTTCTACATTTAAGATACATAAAAAACCCCTTTTCTATTGTCGATGTCTCAATTTACATTAGATTCTACTGTGATAACAATAACTCCTATTGTCATCTTATCGTTGTGAACAATACTATTAATTGTACATACTATAGATTCTGTTGTATGGTTACAATATATTCAATTGTAAATCTATGAGAATTTTTTATTCGGGAAGGTCTTAAGCCAGCCCGAATAGAAAATTACCATTAGCTGTATGATCATTGTTATAAATTTTCCATTCATGTTGTAATCACCATCATACGTATCATCCGTGTATAATGCTGGTGTAATGTAACAATGCATTCAAACTTTAAACAACCATAAAGAGCGTATTCTATATATGATAATGATTTCATAAACAAGAAATTAACAGTGCCGTATAGAATATCCCTTGCTCATTCATTGTATGATATAACCACGGAAAGATATGAATTATGGTCACGATAAACAAAAAAAAAAACAGGAAACTGTTTTAACAATACGTAATTATTAGTTTATTATCACAAAATGTATGACTCATGTTATAATACTGATCATTATTATATGTATTTGTAAGGGAGCGGTTTTATCAGTCTACGTGAAGGGTATGTTGTAATTTAACTAAGTAGATTTAACTTTCTAACTGAACTTTAATCCACTTGTGAACAGTAATGTTGATTTTAATAATATACTTTTGATTGTCGTGTTTTACGGTTTTTGAGTCCGCTGATCTCTTATAATAGTATTTCTAGTGTATCCTAGTTTACTTAAAGTTTCATAAATTAAGGTGTTTTTTGTTGGAATACCTTTGCTTTGGTTTGGATTTACTTTTGCTGGTATTTTTTAATTATATCAATTTCTATACATTTTTCACGCCGAAAAGCTTTCAATAAAACAAATGTTAACATCAAAGGTGTGTTTTTATTTACTTGGATTTGAAGAAAAAAAACGGAAAAAGTATTATTCATTATTGTATCATGATTGTAGCAGCTATCATCATGATTGAAATTCTCATATAACATTACTATACTATAACGATATCTATTAACTCGTGTTTATTATTAAATTATGCTAACATACATCGTAATGGTTGAAAAACATATTTTATGATATAACCAGAATTGAACGATACCACCTAAAGTAAAACTGCAGAAAAAAATATTCTTCACAAATTATTTACTGTATAATACACCGAGAATTTTGTTCAAGAAAAAGTCATTTTTTGTATGGTAAATATACTTAACAATCTATTAATGTTATGGTAAGAGCTTGATTTACCATAACATATATCATCGATATGATAAACTTTATCTTCATTTTATAATTGTTGGAAGATAACTTGAATAAATGGTATAATTCTTTTAAAATAATTGTTTATTCGGAAGTCAAATGTAAACAATTACATTAAGGTGAAAAATACTCACGTATGAAGAGGCCCAAATCTCAATGAATATTGGACCGTTGGTTCTGTTATTTTTATTTTAAACTTATTGCTGTGCAGACAACCTTATTTGCTGCTTTCTTATTGAGATTGACATATGTATCTAAAATAGGCGTTGTGATGACATAAGATGTTGTAGCGTTTCTCCATAAACGTGGATCTCTCACGAACAACACGATTCCTAGGCTATCCAACTACACCATATAGTCGGGCAAACATTTCTCCATCAGATTTTGCTTTCAATTCACGTATGTTTCGAGATTCAAGAGAAATCGACATCTGAAGTCATAATATCATTCATATGACCAAAGCAAGGATTTACTCACCGTCGAAGTTATTTGAGCAAAGCAAAATGATTTATCATTTACTCAAAACCATATTAACAAATTTTAATCAAACTAAGTTTGAATTTCGAACAAACATTTGCTCTGTCAAACAAGTTATTTTGATATCTTGTTTTCTGTGATGTGATGCGGTTGTAAAACGTAAAGTGGTGAAGAAGTTACGGGATATAGTTGAAATTTCTTGCAGTGGGTTGAGCCGTATGCCTTCTGCAATTTCTCGATTGTTTTTCAACCATTATAGATTTCAGTCTGTAACATGCTTATGCTTGGGATTTTAGAAAGGAACTTATCGAGTCTTCCAGGTCAATATTTAGTGATATTCTGATTGAATAAGTTTAATTAGAAAATTATTTATATGTATTACCTGCGATCTTGAATTCATTTTTTGAACATTGGATAAAGAATCACTGACGTTTTTAGAATTATCTTCCAAAGTAGCCATATTTTACCAGGTGAAATGAAACAGTACTTTCAGGCATGCGTATGTGCCTGAAATGTGAATATCTATTTCAGGATTTCATGTAGAGCACCACAGAAATGAGCATCTAAAAAAAACAGATCGAGCAGCCACTTTGTAGTTGATCCAACCCCAAGGAATTCGGATTATGGCCGAGAAGAGAACATATGTAAAAAAAAAGTATCCACCCCTACCGACAAATCAAAATTTCCCTGTTTTGCGGTTGAAAAGTGAGCTGTTTATAAGAATGTTGTTATATGATTTATTCAGTTTATATGCTTATCATTTTGCCATCGAATTTACAAGACATTTTTCTTCCTTTGGAAAACTATGGTGCGATCAATGAAACGATAGAAAAAAATGATCCACTTAAATATAGTTGATAATATTTTAGAGCATATTACGCGGTACCTGTCACTTCATCGAATGTAAGAATTGCAAACAGCGCACATTAAGTTATCTCGCTTAAAAATGCATAAAAACTCACAAATTTCGTTATAAGTCCGAAAATTGATAAAAGAACATCAGAAGTCCGGCAAAAGCTATAGTTCAATTACTGATATTGTACTAAATCGTAAAGATCTTCTTCTTTTTTTAGACATTTCAAGGTTATTGCTTTCACAATTCGCTTATTGGTTGCTCTCAAATTAGTGTGCTAATTGTACTTCCATGGTTATTAATTGAGAGGTTTCGATGCCAGGTACCAATGCTGCACTAGTATGATTGTGTGGCAAGTACAATCATACCCTATGCTCAAGAAGTCGAAAAATTTTCCTTAACGAAAAAATCCTATCACAAGAAAATGGCGGAAGACCGGTGGAAGCTTGAAAAAGGAGTGTTTAGGACCGACAGTCAAACATGGTGGGGATTAAATTCATTAATTCTCAAATAACTCAGCCATTAATTGTCTATGCGGGTGGGGTCATGATATGGTCCTCGATGGCATCACCTGGTGTTGGAGAGGTTGAATTCATTGAAGGAATAATGATAAAGGAAGCTTATCTGGACATATTGAAGCGAAAACTTCCAGCTACCGGCCGAAAACTGAAAATGGGCCGAAAATACACATTTCAGCAAGATGGGGACCCAAAGCATACGTCAAATCGGGTATCGCAATGGTTTAACCGCAGACAGACGTTCAAGCTCGAGCAAAAGAATTCAAGTTTGTTGTGTAAAATTTTATCTTGCACAGTAGCGCCGCCTCGTCAACTAATTGCTCCATTAAACTGTCAGTTTCACTGGCAACCCGTTTCCCCCTTAACAAACAAAACAAATCTGTGGCGCCATCTGTTAGCTTATTGCTACATGATATCTTGAGGGAAGCCATTTTTTACACAGGTAAATGAGATAAAGTCGAACGTCTGTCTGCGGTTCAACGAACGCAAAATCGACGTTTTGGAGTGGCCGCACAGTCACCTGACCTTAGCTCAATAGTACACCTGTGGTCTATTGTGAAAATTAAGGTTCAAGAACAACATTCTACAAGCATTCAGCAATAACGACACGTAATTGCAATTGAATGGGACATAATCACACCACCAATGACTGCTAAGCTTGTTGAATCAATGCCGCGAATATGTTGTTGAAGCCAAGGGTGGTCACACAAAATATTGAACAATGTTATATTATTATTTGGTTATAAAGTGGATAACATTTTTTGCGTATTTTTTTATCGTTTTATTGATCATACCATAGTTTTTCAAAGGAGGAGAAACATCATGTGAATTTGATGGCAAAATGGCAATCACTTAAAATTGAATAAATCATATAAAAACATTCATAGAAACAACTAACTTTTCAACTGAATAACAGGGTAGGGTAGGATAAACCTTTTTTTACATACTGTAGGTGCCTAACATAAGGTTCCATGATAGACCACTCGCTCTGTATACCAGCGGTAACCGGCTACAAAGGGGCCACTCAATTTAAAAATCCAGTGGCCATTTGAGCAATCCTGTTTATGATGTTGAATTCAGACCTCCAAAAACCGGCCACCAAGCGGTCACTTGATCTGGAAAATTGTTCAGATGATCGATACTGCAATACTTTTGGAAAAAGCTGAAGAAGGGCGCCCATGTATCTATGCTTGGATATAATCTAATCTAAATAAACATTACTCGCGAGAAAGCGTAAATTTTGTTCTAATACGTAAGTTCCTAAAAAAAACCAGGAATGCACAGATCTTGCCACACCAGAAGCACTTTTGTAAACACTTTCACTTTTTTTCTGACGACCTCAGCTTTAGAGATCTCTGTTAAAAATTGTTTGCTGAATTCTCAGCAAAATTGACATTTGATATGAGCGATACTCTATGGATCTGCTGTAAATAAAATATTTGTTTGCTGATATGCCGGTTAAACTGCATTTGCCGCGCATTCGACTGTGCCTGTATTGGCAAAAGATTCTCAAAAATCTGAGCTCAACTAAGTGTTAACGCTTTCAATGAAATTTTTTTCCGCAACACGATAATTTCTTAACCTTCAACTATGGTGCAAAAAAAGGCGTCTTCTACACTCGAAATCACAGCCGTCTCCCATGCAGGATCTAGGACAAAACAAGTGATTTTTTTCAAACAAAGATTCGTTATCTGTGGTACGTGCTTTCAGAAGATTGATCATCCATGGATATCAGTTAGATCCAGCCCTTTCAAGACTATCCGGTATCGAAGACCGGGAGACTCTTAGGATTGAGTGGAAATTATCAGGAATTGAGTCCCAATCATTTAGTCACGAGTCCAATCTTCGACTTACTCAAGAAAAAACGAAGAAAAAAACACATGGAGTAGCCGATTCAGCCTTAACTGAACTAAACACACTAAAACACTTCTCGTAACGTTACGCTCGGCTATCGAATCCAGATTCCTTGAAAACAGTTTTGAATGAGACCGACATATAGGATTCCGCTATTAAATCACCGCGATGACATTTTCTGATTCTTAAGTAAAGACAGCTTCAGACATTTAATTGAAGCTTCTCATGGCGGATACCATGAGCCTTATAGTTTAAGTGCAACGGAATGCAAAACAAAACAAAACAAGGTCGTCGACAATAGTAACATTTTCTTGAGAAGTTTTGCGATTTATAAAACCCCTTCAAAGCAGTTATTCATTATTCTGACGATTGAATTAGTCGATGCATAGAGCAAACAGCAAACAGATATAAACAAACAAAACAGTCAGATATGTTCATGGTACTTAGAGAATACTCATAAAAGGTTGAACTCTGCTTAAACTGCTGAGAAAACGTAAATTTTCCTACTTTTGTAATTATATGATGTTCAAATGATTTTAAAAAATACATGTACACAATCCCTCACGGAAGTTGAGCATTTAAACAAATGGTGACGGAGACATATTCAATTATTACTTATTCATTGAGTCTAGCTGTTGGAAGGATTCAAAGCAACAATGATTAATAAATCTAAACTTCACAAACATATCTACAAATCATGGTAGATAACAATGAGAAAAATCTCTATTTGACTGGACCACCTAAGTTGATGTTTCTTAAAACAAATCCACCGAGCACTAGTGAAGGTAAGGTAAAGCAGTGAGTGCTCCGCAAAGCACGATTTCAAAACCCCTGTACTATCTTTACCCCTCTGCTTTATGTTTTCTACCCATCTGCAATCGCTACGCCGAGCCAAGCGCACATGTAGCTCTATATGTAGGTTCACAGAGGCAGCGTCGGCGTCGTCGTTGCTGTCAAATACATGCACTGCAGCAATATTGGTTTGTACATAACACAGTAAATACAAATTGGACATTTTTTGGTGGAAAATTCTAGAAGTTCCTTCACTTGCTGTTTAACTGTTATGTAGTCTTGAAAGTAGGTAAAACAATTCAAAGTTGTGCATGCCGAATCAATAGAAACGCCAAATCAATGCAGATGATTTAGTTACCCTAAAAGCTTGAAAATTTATGAAGTGTCTCCTTGAGTGAATGCGACATCGTCGAATAAATGTCATGGGGTTCACAGTCATGATTTATTACGTTCTGCGGGATTGCCAGTGTTCCGAGAAACATTCGGAAATTCATGCAAACGTGGGTTTCCTCAATTATTTTTATTATTGGACGTGTTAACCCGCCAGAGGTAAAATCAATCAAAACAAAAATCAGGAGAACCCACCAATATGATCTTGAGTTAAATCACGACATACAAACACCATCTCAATTATATTTATATAGATAGAATTCGTGAGCTACACAGTTAGATTTTGTTTACAGAAATCTGTAAAATTTTACCGAATTCTCGCCAGCTGAACGTTCGGAAATCCAATATTACGGATTTCGGTGAAATTTTACAGTTATCTGTAATAATTTTACCGGGTTTTGGTAAAATTTTATCGAATTTCGTTAAATTGGATTACCGATCGTTCAGCTATTGAGAATTCTGTGAAATTTTACAGATTTCTGTAAAAAAAATCTCAGTGTGTCGAGTATAAAAATTACCGCCTGAATGAATACGGAGTATAACGATATTAGTCATAGCTACACACAGAACATTTCATTCAACAGATCATTTTTTTTGACCAACAGAGATCCTAAATATTTTCAAAATTGGTGCTTCTAATTGTTTTACAAGGCAATACCAGCAGCGGCTACGTACGAATACAGGTCTAGTAAGAAATGGTAAGGAATGTAAGGAAAGTCGCTTCAATCAAAGAAGAGGTCACCTCTGTACTTCCACACGAATTCACTGGGATGTTGTATAAGAGAGTTTGGTTGGCAGGATTTGTTTTCGTTCGTTTTAAAGTAACAGTGAAGTTGCTGTTGGAGGTCACTCAGATTTTAACTGATTTTGACCAACACTAAGGATCCTGTTGAAGGCCACAGAGTGATGGTGACACCTTATTGGGAAAACGTAATTAATTTCTCTTATTCTAAAGTGTTTGAACCGATTTTAACTCAAAGTCAGGTTGCTGTCACTCATGATGTAGCATATTTTTGATAAATTTGGTTTAGAAAAAAACACAGTACATACTTACAATAGGTTCTCGGAGGGTTGCATCCATTCTCCACCCTACAGTATGGGAGTTCTTTATCTAATGTAGCATGGGAGTCTGCACATTGTAGACGAAATACGCGTATCTTTCAAGATAATCAATAAAGGAAGTTGGAATTAAATGGAAAATACTAATTTTTCTTCTCATTTATAGTTATTCATTCTATTTATACGTCAGTATAGATGCCAGCCACATCTCACTGTCCCTGGGGAGGGGAAGCAAGATTAGTTTGGCGATCATTGTTAGAAACTGTGTACTTCTGCGTCTCCTCAATTGCCAAGGGAAGGATAGTTTTGTGTTAATGAAACAGGTTATTTTTAAATCATGGATGCACTGTGGTAAGTGATATGATCAATGAAAGCACAGTAGATTGCTTTTTATTTTAAATCTAGTGCTAATAAAAAAAAAAGGCAAGTGAGAAATGGCAAGGAGGTGGACAAATCTGAGATTGAATTCCCAACCATCTGCTCAGTAAGCAGAACGGGTAACCATTGAGCCATCCAACCACGTCTATTAAACATATAAACATAACGAAATAATGCTAGAGAAAATCAAAATACAAAAGAGGCGAACTATTGAAACAACTTTAAACACATCTTTAGATGATGCTATGGGAATTTCACAAGAAGATGTCTCCACACTTAGAAACTATTCATTTTACACGAGACGTAATTCATGCTTGATCTAAATCAAGGAACTCAAACAAAGAGCACATGTAAAATTAAATTTCCCGAAACCGAACAATACGCATGGATGTTTTGGAAGCAGATTGTTTGGAAAGCTCTTCCCTTGCAATGGTACATGATTCGTTAAGATTTAAAACAGTAATGATAGATAGAAGGCTAGAGAAGGATATTAATTTGGGACACCCACATTGAAAGTCCAATGTGGTCAGGTTCGAAAGTTGCAAAATCGTCGCATTTGGCAAAATCTATAGTTTGCAGTGTTCTCAAACGTTTCCCTCAGTGAAAAACTATTGTTCGGAGGGATCACAGTAAGCGTCGTAGTTGAACTTACGATCGCCAACTGCTTCGAAAGGTATGGAGAATTGTTGGGGAATCCATGACTCTCGGACGGCAACATTTCCATAAAATATAGCTCCATCAGAAGTACCGTCCGGAGGATCGTTTTTATCGTGTTAGCAAACGGCCAAACCGGACACTGAAACAGAACCAAATAGTTAGGTTCTCACGTAGTACTCATGATGCATACTCATGGACGTTGAAACGTATGTAAAAATGGACTTTGGGCAGCTTCATGAGCAAAATTTCATGAGGAAACACATACATCGGGTATCGCAGAAAGTATCACGATCTGTGTGATGTTTCGGAGTGTAAGTTTCGGAGTGGTTCGAAATGCCATCCGGAAGTTTGATGAGGATTGTAACTTTGCCTATTTACTGAAATGTGGTCGAGATCCATATCCAATAAACCGAACGATGGACCGGAAGATCATGATGGCTTTTTTTAAATAAAAAAAGCAGTTCTGTTCGAGATATTGCCAAGGCAAGAATCTATCTAAAAACCTCCAAGAAGCAGAAGATGTCAAAACGGAGTGAAAAGCAGGCTACAACCGTTAGACCGCAGGTTCGGAAGTTGTATAACGGTCTACTGTTTGTAAAATCGGCGTGTATTGTCATGTGTGGTGAAACATGTGTAAAATTTGACTATAAGACGTTTCCGGAGTTCAATATTAGACCGTGTGTGAAGGCCAGGGCGTCAATGATGTCGAATAGTCAATGTTTACCGAGAAATCCGATACAAAGGCAATGATTTGGCAAAAAAACATTTTTTTGCTTTAACTTTTTTATTTCAAATTTACCAACAAAGTTGTCTGCAAAAGATTTTTATAACTTGTAAAGATAAAAGAATTCACTATAAATCTTACCGATATCTCTTATTGTTAACGAGTAGTTAACGATCTTCTTATAAAATTGCGCTTTTTTCAAATGTGTTTTACTCAATTTAAAAAAAATATCTGTCTCCAGTTTTCAGATATGATATGCAATAATGAAAATCCTTTCGAATGCTGTTAAGAAATATTTTTTTGGTTTGCCCAACTAGAAAAATCAACATTTGATAAAGCCCTATTCGATTACAAAACCATAACAACTTTTATTGCCGATAGGGGAAGTCCATTAATTATGTCACGCAAAAAGTGACGTTTTAACCCAACCCCCCCCCTTTTTACGTTTTGTGATGGACCATCAATTTTTTTGACGGATTGTCCTCCTCCTCCTGTTGCTGACAAATTAACGGATCTTCCTAGATACAATTTCAGCACACGAAAAGTTTTAACTTGCATTGTTCTAGAATCAATGAGCAGACAACTTTGCTGAAAAATTTTAAATAAAAAGTTACAGCAAAATAACTGATTTTTATAGAGACACCCTAAGTCACGTAGGAAAAAATGCTCCAATTCCATCATATGAAAAGTTACAGAGAAATTTATACCATCAAAGTTGCTTAAAATTATTCATTGTACAACTTTTAAGAAAAATGAGTGCCTTTATTTCTCCAAATGAACAAGTTAGATTTTCGATTTCTCTGAAAATAAGGACCACCCTAGTTTTTATTCACACCAAGAGATGCGCCTTGTTATTAGAAACAACTTTGTAGAAAACAATGTTGCTCCAAAATATCAAACTAAGGCTGAAAATGTGTCTTCCCAGCTAAATTCACATTCTGGACCACGGTGCAATGATCAGGAAGCATGATGGTCCGGTATAGTTTGGGCCGGATTCAGCATCTATGTTTAATGGAAAGACATAACATGGTGCGAAGCCAATCAAGTTCAATAAGTGCCGAAACTTATGAATCCTCCGAACGGTCCTCAGACTCGACCAATCGAGACATTTTGGGCTCTGAACAAGGCATATTTGAGGGAACATGTTCAAGCAGCAGACACCATCGAACAATTTGCGAAGAACTGAAAAAAAGTGTCTAAAAAGTGTTGTCTGAGGGAAAAATTCGTTCCTTGGCTTATGATTAACGATAAGGACTGCATCTTTAATTCTAAGTACAGCTTTGAAGTTCTGTATGAAAAAGAATATGACTTCTTTTGACAGCTTTTTAGTGTCAATGTGTTGCTTGCCTTGTAAACGAAAACCTTCATCAAAAGTTAAAGTTTTACTTCAAGCGGAACGATGCGAGGTTTTAGGGAAGAAAAGCGAAAATCGATTGCTGCACTGAAAAGTGATTGTCACTATTAAAATTAACAAAAGAAGAAGGTGCGGTCCAAAATGCGATCAACCGGTTTGTTATGCATAAAACATTGAAGAACTTACCCGGCCGTGGTAGAAAAACAGGTGCGTCAAAACCAAATTTTTGAAGGGGAAATAGAAGGTATCCATCAGAGATGTCCGAAACGCAGCCAAATTCAGACGAATTACGTGAAAACTCGGGATCGGAAGCTGTACGACGAGTTTTTGAGCAAAAATAACATGTGCATTATCATAGATGACCAGACGTACGACAAATTGGACTACAGGGTACTTCCAGGGGCATAGTTTAACATCGTGAAGCGTGGAACGGATGTCCCAAATTCGGAGAATTCGATTTTTGTGAATGATTTGGAAAAAAGGTTTTGGTTTGACAAGCAATTTGCAAGTACGGTATGAAATCGACACCTTTTTTTTACTAACGCAAATATGAAGGCCGAAATGTACCGGAAGGCATGCCTGCAGAAACGAATTCTGCCACTAAAACGAAAACACAGAGGTTCGGCACTATTTTGGCCTTATTTGGCATCCTGCCACTATGCGCGTGCCACCTTGGACTGGTATCAAGAGAACCATGTCAATTTGTGGAAAAGGCGATGAATCCTCCAAATTTTCCGCAAATTAGGCCCATTGAGAAATTTTGGGCTTTAATCAAAAGAAAAATGCGGAAGAAGGCTAGAGGAGCAGATGACATCATCAAATTAAAAAAAAAAAGACTGATTAAAGGTAAGCAAAACCACAGACGGAACGACTGTGCAAAACCTCATGCGAGAGCTGACCAGATCTACGAAAAATTAATGAATACTGATGTAATGGGCTTTTTTTATTGTCAATAAACAATGTAAATGAATTTGAGTTGCAAAATAATTAAAACATATTTAAATACAGCAATTTTTAGGTGTAATCATAATTAACGATACAGTCCTTAATAAGATTTTTTATACGCCACTGGGAGATAAAATTATCGAGATATGATTCATAAAACCAGAGTAAAATGTCCTCAGCAAAAAAGGCTTCTTATTTTTTAAATGTACTTATACTTTCTACGACACCCTATAAATTCGATTCGGCTAATAAGTTCGCTAATGATAACTCAAGTTTTTAAAAATGAGAAAAAAAAGTATTTTGCATTTAATTCTAATTTTTCTTCTCATTTCTAGTTTCAGGTATTCCACTAAACAGCTCAAACTCTCTAGGTTTCTCAAGTTTTTGTTATCAATGAGTCTATGAAAGCTCGGCAGCACACGAAGGCTATGTTGTTGGCCAGATTTGGCTAGCTGTCAAGAGTTGAGAAACACTTCAGTGGTACCGCGACAACAGGATGGATCTCATCGAAAAGGACCAGAACCCTCCCAATAGCCTTTAATTTCGTTAAATAGATAAATACTGAGCAGTCGTTAAACGGAAGCTGAAATAGACTGGAAGTGACTCGAGGTGCTACAGATATGAAGAGATGGTGGAATAAAATGACCGCGCAAGTTGACGAGCAGAATGTCCAAATGATGAGGCGAGTTACTTCAAGAATGGTTCGTCATTTTATCAGAACCAAAAAGGAATAAGACTGTTGACATTTTTCTCCTGAAACTGCGATAAAAACCTATATTATTACAGCTTATTGCGCCAAAACAATCTCGAGGCAAAGCTGATTTATTGCTTCCGAATATATTAATTTAATCGAAATTTTTCAAAAAGAAAACAAAAAGAACACAAACAGGATTAAAAAAAAAACATTTAGGCTTCCAACATTTTCAAATTCCGTACAATAATTTACTATCATGAAATTTCGGTATTTTTTGAATTTTTCGTTTCTGACCGATTTTGGGAAGAAGAAAAGATAACAACGTACACATGTGCTAATTTTATCATCTTCCTCAGCGAAGTGCCTCACCGTCCCAAGGCAGAATGAGTTCAATGACAAGCGATATGTCGTTCAATTCATCCGTTTGCAAATACGAAGAGTAAATACAATGGGAAATTTGAAAATAATGCAACTATCAAATAACTTGATAACAATTGATGAGACAACGCGGGAAATGAAATGCTAAGCTGCCACGTCAGTGCAGAGGTAGCAGATAAGAATATAACAAAAATAACGATAACATCAACAAGCAAAATCATTTAGCTCAATATGAATCATGCAGTAAACAATTTTATCAAAATTAATTGGAAATAATTAAAAATCGATTTCCCTGCCACTGCATTTCTTTCGAAGGGAGGATGATTTCACGAATTTTCTACCAAGCCTTATGTACTTTCCTACTCACTTACCGAATACAACGAAATTGAGAAACCGTTCGTTCTCACCAGCACCAACGCACGTTACCCGACCAAAGTCGTTAGAATAACGAACTTTCTGTCGGCTTTCTACCACGGTCACAGTTCAACCCATACACTCTCTCTAGTCGATGTGTGCAACTGTATGTGACACCCGGATGCCCAGACGATGCCGACCAGCTAAAGCCAGGTGGGGGTACTCCATCGTCACCACATTAAATATATGGACCGGATGCACATATTCCTTCTAACTATCCCTACTCACGATATTGACCGGTTAACCGATTTAAATCGCATCTCGCCGGTTTACGACAAAGAGCGCCACGACGGTGATCATTGATCACCCGTGTACGTAATCGAGTAGTAGATCGTCGTTTTCTCCGCAGTGGCGAAGTATGGCAATGATGCGACCCATCCTATTAGCATCCCGCAGGCACATGGCCGGCACTGTTGTATGTTATGCGTGGAGGAGGCTTGTGAAGCGTTTCGAAACCATTAGAACAAGCGTCACACTGATAATTAAATCAACAAACCGCGCCAGACTCTCGACTATTGCGATAAGCCAGTTAGAAAAAAGTGTGCTTGCTTATTACAGTTTATTACATACCTTGAAGGTGCCAGTTGGGATTTATGGCCGTTTTGTAACGTGTCAGGATCACGGTCACGGGTACACTCATGTGACAACCCACATTTATTTACTTTTGTCAATTAAGGGAAACAACTTTCGAACGAATCTAGCCAAAAGTACATTCAAGCAGGTTTTGCGAACAGGTAGGAACCGCTTCTACTGACGTCAAACGGAAGACGACAACAGCGATAAGAGTAAGAAAGTGACGCAAGCAGGTTCTGACCAGATAAGATAAAGGAGAAAAGGAATTTGTGCTTGAGACACTTTTCGATAAACAAGAAATGCAGTCTCTTTTTCCAATTCAATCGAGAATATTCTTACTAACATAAATGACCAATCAACTACTTATTCGCTGTTTGATTGTCACTAAGAAACCATGCCTTCTTGGCAATTTTTTTTTTGTCTCGTTGGAACGGTGCCAGATTTACGAAACCTGTGTCGAAAACGTGCAGCGTCAGTCAAGCAAATATTTACGGCGCATTATTCGGAATGAAGAAGAGCAAGCATCTGTTGGCAAGTAGCCCTCAAATAACCGCAATCATGAAGATGGATGATAAGTTCTACATGAGCCGGCGTCAACTGTCATCAGGGGTTCCATTTCAATGTAAGCGACAAATTAAAGCCTTGATGATGATGATTGAGCCACACCACAGTCGATGATAACAGTCAGACGAAGGTTTCGTTATGCAGGTTTCAATTAAATTTTAAGATAAGAACTTTAACTGGTGCATCCTACTTTGCAGGAGTTCTTGTTTCACTCAACACACTCCCTCTGATATAAAAGAAAAGAGGTACTGCTCGATCGATTTATCAGAAACCGAAAGTAAGGTCTGTATCCGCAATAATCCGGACACCTCAAAACATGAATAAAACATAAATTTCGCATTATATTTCCGTCGTAGTTGTTTATTTCAGATTCATGGGATGTGTTTTAACAATTCATGAAGACAAAACATAGTTATTCGGTATTTGCATAAATTTTCGAACTTTGCGCATAACTCCGGCTATTAGAATTTTTACAGACTCTTCAGAAATTGTAGAAGACTTCTTTGTCCAAATTTGCTGGAAGTGTTTGATGTCTTTGATTCCTTGCTTCTTTCCAGAAAGCTTCCTTTCATCAGAGCCCAATATCTCTCGATTGGTCGTAGCTCGGGACAATTTGGCGGGTTTGAGGTATTTGGTACAATGTTCACTTGATTTGCTTGGTACCACTCCATCACAGTTTCAAAGTGGCATGATGCCAATCGGGCCAGAACAAAGGTTTTTCTTTGTGACTTTTGATGAAGGGTAGCAATCGCTTCTGCAGACAGGTTCTTTCTGATAGATTTTCTTGTTGATTGTGGCTGTAGTGACGAAAGATTTACTCTTTTTGCCACACGTGCAAATTGCTTGCAACACAAGGTATTTGTTGGGAAATTTCAGATGCCTTCTTCGTTCTGAAATGCTCAGCTGTAGCATTTCTGGCCATAACAGAAAAAGGCAGCCCTGGAAGCTGCTTGAAATCTTCCAGGATATAAGTTTTATCGTCCATAAATAACGCATGAAAACTTCGTCAAATATTCGCAGTACAAACGTTTTTGTCACTTCCTGCGTTCTCTCCACCGTCCGATGTTCCGGAAATGATTTGAGTACATCGTGAACAGTGGATTTAGGCAAATCCAATGTTTTTTGCAGGTCCCGTATTGACAAGCCAGGGTTTTGCCGTACGCCAGTACAAAATTCGTCAGCGCACTTGTTTTTCTTTCTGTCGCCATCTTGGTCCATAACATGAAATGTAAACATCAATATAGCTGTTTTTATCATAGACTCTCAGCTATACCATGATTCTGAAGGTGTCCGGATTAATGTGGATACAGATTTGTAAGTCTGAGATAGAAATTATAAAATACCATATCGGATGGGAAAACAAAGGGTTTTGATGTAATCGGTCTTTATTTCCGAGTTCTCACAGAGATTACAGCTAGATTCAGCCAGTCAAGTTGAGAATTACATCAAAGATAGAACAAAGGTGTACACCGCATTTCAGATCGTTTAAGTCACGCATTTCATAGCTTACTTAGTAAAATCGGAATACGATTTAACGACTGGTGCTGACCGTTCTACACATGTTTCATAGATAATATGCAGGTCAGAATAGGATCAAATCTACCAACCATCTTCATCTTCTTTCGGTAATACGGTGAACCGGTTAACCAATTCCAAAGATATCCAGCAGCACTTAATGGGATAACAATACTTTCGATATTAGCGATTGTTTCTATAATTTTGGTCCAGTGGTTGCTGAGAAATATGCTTTACTTTGTAGCATAGGTCTCGTTATCAGAAGTTCAACCCGCATATACAAGTTCAAGACTGTGCTTAGTCTAGTTAGTATAATCAATTTATTTTAGCGTAGTCAATGAAAATTTCAAGCATGTTTTCGAATACCGGTAGCAATAGAAAGTTTTTTTTCTTTTTTCAATAAATACCAAATAAAATTAACGGAAGAATTTAAATTTCATCTAATAGTATAACATGGTGAGACCATTCCAAACATAAAAAGTTTTCGAGGTTATTCTGATCCACATCTATTTTGTTTTTGTCGTCGTTTGTCGTTCGACAGCTAAAAGAATAAATAGGTTGTATGTCCCTTAGATCAGCCTAATAAGTAGTGGTCAATAAAATGTTTAATTTTAGCGCATAAAATATTTGAGCTGGAAACGATATTCAACTAGTTATATGTTAGCTTGGATGAACTTAATAAGCCGTTTGCTGTTCCTCTACTTTTTAAGAAATGAAAACTATCGATGAATATGGATTTAATGTCGATCAACAAGCACAGTATTGGTGATTTTCGTGGATGGAACTTCGTCCTATCATTTAAGTTGAAACTTTCTAAAAGTCTTCGTAAAATTTACATTTATTATTTTACCACGCTTTTTATTTTAAGCTATATTTACATTACTCAACACATAATTCCACAATAATAAACAGTAATACACAAAAACACAGTAATATAGAACTACTTCAAAACAATAAAATTATGTGCACACATTTGCGCATGATTCATCAACCATTTCATATTCAAAAATCCTACAATATATACAATATATATATACATACATAGGCACTTTGAAAAATATGCAATCAAATACTGATACATTTTCATTAAAATACCGAAATTTTACTTTGTGATGAATACATTAGAGCATCTTCAACGGCGGTCCGAATCGTGGTTTGGACTTTTTTTTAGACCAAACGCAAAAACATCGCTGCAGCGGTGGTGTAAATTTTGTTTTATACTGGATTTATTTTGATTCATTTTAAATCGGGTATATGTTTTGATCTATTTTTGCAGCAAATTGGAACATGAAAAATACCGTTCCAAAACAGTACACTACTTGATAAAACCAATTATTGAGTAAAATTTCATTTTATTGAGTATATTCTGAAATATATTTGCGAGCCAGAAGTAGCCGTGTTTTAAGGGTGTGAAGCTGCCGGCGGTCAAAAAGTTGTGTTGCTAATTGCCTCAAGTTGCTCCCGGTTCAAGCGAATTGCCTTTTTGTTTCATTTTTATATAACGAATGTTTCTCTTAGTTTTTTACAGTCACTGCATTTCCTGGATTTTACGACTAATTTGATTAGTTTTTTTTTTTTTGATTACTCGGAAATGAAAAGTAATGAAGTGAACAATCGATTTATTAATATATATATGTCATGATAACCACTCTCAAATAGCTCTTACAGATACATTTTCAGAAAGCCTGTTGTATAGAAACTTTCGGCTGGTTTACTGTACGCAAAAAACAAACCGCAGTAGAAAATAGTTTTCTCGTGACTATAAATGCGTTTTGATTTTACCATGCCTGCGATTAGATCAAACATGATGCGGTTGATATCAATATGAGATCTGTCAAATATACCACAAATGTTGAAGGTTTTACCATAAACGTAGTAAGTTTAACTGAAATTTCATGGTAATTTTGAAGAAAGGCATAGTCGGGTAAAATGGTAGTTTTTACTACAAGATATTTTTATGTGTGAGGTCAAAATTTTTCGGGCTTATCTTCTAGGGTAGAGGATACATTTTACTATGGCAGTATTGATAAGTTTTCTGGGAGAAACCGATTATATATTGAAGATAGGTTAAATTTGTATTTCTCGGAGGAAAATCTTTGATTTTTCCAGAAATCGTTTTAAAATATTATATTTTTCAATTGCATATGCTCCAGCTTACAGACAATCTTATGCATTTCTTGGCAGTTACGTGAATTGGTCAGAGCCTATGAGTTTCTAGAAACTGCACGAACTCTTTAAGCATTATTTTCTGAATTACTTTGAACTTCGGAGTATGAATGTAGATTGGATGGGTATATAACGAACTTGACAGAAGTTGATTAAGCTTTTCGGAAATTCAATAATCGTATTGGAAGTAACCAGATAATCGTGAAGTTTGCTCGCTCTCCTTTGGGAAGAGAAGTGGTGGAACTTCAGAGCAGTCCATTGAATTGCCGAATTCTCAACGTATCTGAAATTAAGTTCAACTTCCATAAAGTTTGCTGATCAATAGAAACAACTTCCAAAAAGTTTCTTAAATAGAAACAACTTTGTTGAAATTACCGGAACTTTGAGAAGCCGATTCAGCTTCGTAGAAGTTATTTGGACTTTCAATGGGTACATTTTCATGATGAAAGCAGAATATCACAAATATTTTAATAATTTACTAGAAATTGAAAAAAAATTGAGAAGTTGCTCGATTCACGAAACTTTTGATAAGTTGGTGGAATTTCTGTGAAATAAATAGCACTTTCGAGGTGTTGTTAAACCTTACAATAACGTTTAAGAATACCCAAAATTGTTATAAGGCGGTTATTCCGTGAAATTGATTAAACATTAAAAAGTAGTTGATTTTTTTTATTCTAGTTTTGGTTTGGTACGAAAAATTATCGAGTAGTAAGAAGTTGAAGTTCTTCTTGAAATTTAAGTACCTTAAGCTTCTGGGAAGGTTCCTGAACTATTGGGAAGTTTCTCGCGCTTCTGGAAAGATCCCTGAACCTCTAAGAAGATCCCTAAACTTTTGAAAAAAATCCTTGAAATGTTTCCTAAACTTTCGGAAATGCTCGAAATTCATTTCTGGGACGTTTTCTGAAATTCTGGTAAATTCCCCAATTTTTGGGAAAGTTCCCTGAAAATCTTAAAATATCCTCAATTTCTGGGAAGTAACTTTAGAATTTAGGAAAATTTTTGAGCTTTTAGAAGTTCCCTGTCTTCTGGGCAGTTCTCTGAATTTTGGGACGTTCTCTGTTCTGAGAAGTTCCCTATACTTCTGGAAAGTTTCATCAACTTCTAAGCAGTTTTCTGAATCTCTAGGAAGACTCTTGATCTTATGAAAAGCTTCATG
The DNA here is from genome assembly GCA_034211315.2 of Aedes japonicus. Taxonomy (NCBI): domain Eukaryota; kingdom Metazoa; phylum Arthropoda; class Insecta; order Diptera; family Culicidae; genus Aedes; species Aedes japonicus. The sequence goes on from JASCZW010014355.1 coordinate 20,668, forward strand.
AATTTCTGGTTAATTCTCTGAACTTATGCGAAGTTTTCTAATTTTCTGGAAAGTTCCCTGAATCGTGAAGTTCTCTGAGATTTGTGAAGTTCCATAAAACTCTGGGATGTTCCCTAAACATCTCGGGTAGTTCTATGAACTTTTGAGAAATACCCAAACATTTCAGAAGTTTTCTGAACTTCCGGGAAGCTCCTTGAATTTGAAGAAAGTTGCCTGACCATATAAGAAGAACACTTAGCTTTTCGGATGTTCCCTGAATTCATGTGAAGCTGCTTGAATTTATGGAAAATTCCCTGAATTTATGGAAAATACCCAGAATTTTAGGAAGTTGCCTAAACTTTTGGGCAGAATCCTTAACTTATGGGAAGTTCCCTGATTTTCTGTAAAATTCTCTGATTTTCTGGGATGTTTCCTAAAAATCAGGAGAATCACAAAACTTCTGGGAAATTCCTGAATTTCCAAGAAGTATCCTGAACTTCTGATAAGTTTTTGAGTTTCTGGGAAGTTCAATGAATTTATGCGATTTTTTTGGGAAGTATGTTTGTGCATCAGTTTCTCAACCTCTTCCAGTGTTGAGGTACGCAAATACTGTGGGCCGTAAGTCTTCAGGACAGCTTTGCATTCCACAGGGTCAGCAGGTTGGTTGACTCCCAATCCTCACATTTTTGTCGAGAAAACTAGCTGTGGAACCGTACGCCAACATTTGTAAGGCCGCAGTGCATTTTTGTAACGGGCTTAGGTCGACTTTTCTAGCTGCATCTCAAATTAGCTGCAAAAAGTCATTAAATGACTCTAGTTGTCGTATAATGTCCAGGAACACCTGCCTTGGTATGCGAATACGACGCAGAAAGTGCTTCTCGTATGCATTCACACACTCACGTTGAACCAAACGATATCTTATGAAACATCTCTTCCAACTCATTTTTATGTGCTAATTTACATGAAATTTTGGTTGTGTGCAGGAATCTCCTTCTTAAAAAATAGCAGCGCCGGTGAAAAACACTATTTATTCCCTTAAAAGTTTTGAAAATTTTCATTTCATTGGTGAGTAGCTTCCCATTAGCACGTCAACAGTTCGAAAACGTTTTATTGAAGCTGGACTGCACGCAATGAGTCCGAGGAAAGTAGCACTACTCATATCACAGTATACTCGTAATCGTCTAAGCTTTGCCCGTTGAAAAATGGCGCATCACTCTGTGGACCGAAGAAAGTAAAATGGTATTATTTGGCTCAGGTGGTAAGCGTATGTTTGTTAGACGTCCCCGGGTACTGAATTTCTGCCTCAATACACCTAAAACGGTTAAACATGGCGGTGCTAAAATCATGTTGTTTTTCATACTAAGGTGTAGGACCTATTTATCGTATTCTTGAAATTATGAATGCAGTCGGTTATGTGGAAATACATAAAAATATCATGTTTCCATACGTTGAGGAAGAAATGCCCTTGAAATGGGTTTTCCAACAGGATACTGATTGTAAACATACAAGCAGACGAGCAAAGGCATAGTTCCAAGATTATAATATTGAAGTTATGGACTGGCTCATAACTTATGGACTGGACCCAATCGAAAATGTTTGGGGCAGTTTACGAGGCTATGCCGGCAACTACGGAGCAACTATGGACCATCGTTCAACATGCGTGGAAGAAATACCCATCGTAAGCTGGTGAACTCAATGCCATGACAATGCGCTGCGGTTATCAAAAATAACGGCTACACTACCAAGCACTAACATTGCCGAATTACATAGAGAAAGCATATAATTAAAAGCAACATTTGATTTATTTTTTAATTGATTGTTTTGCTGCTATTATTGCGAACATAGTCAAAACGAATTTTTGATTATTCTAAACCAGCTCATAATAATTTTAACCTGAAATCAATGTACTTTTACATAACCATTCTAGTTCTAATTCTGTTTCGTAGTTGCCGTGAAGATATGCGAAAATTTAATTTTAACAGAAGCTCTCCTGAATAAATGCGATACAAGACAACGTCATTTATGTACAAACGAAACCTTCAATGAATGTGAGTTTTGAATCAGATCAACGGTGATGAAATCTAGGTAGTAGACGAATTTGTGTATCTGGGCTCATTGGTGACCGCCGATAACGACACCAGCAGAGAGATACAAAGGCGTATTATGGCTGGAAATCGTGCCTACTTTGGACTCCGAAGGACGCTAAGGTGGAACAAAGTTCGCCTGATCTACAAAGTTGACCATCTACAGGACATTAATTAGACCGGTAGTTCTCTACGGCCACGAAACATGGACATTGCTAGTGGAGGACCAAGTTTGGTGTCTTTGAACGGAAGGTGCTGCGTACGATCTACGGTGGAGTGCAGATGGAATATGGAACATGCGAATGAACCACGAATTGCATCAAATGCTGGAAGAACCTCCCAACGTATACATCGCTAAAATCGGTCGACTACGATGGGCTGGGCATGACGAAAGAATGTCGGACGACA
>JASCZW010014356.1:0-23133 GCA_034211315.2 Aedes japonicus
GCGAAGAGAAAGTTTTGATAGTTCCGCTAGTAGTACGTGCAGGCTTGGAAATTTAACAGATGTTTTATGAAAATTGAGCGAAAGGGCATGAACCCGAGATACTAGTAAAAAAGTTCGATTAAGCTGAGTCGATCTTCACACAGAGTATCCTGTCCGTTAAGTAGAATTTAAACCAACGAACTAAGTTATTTGACACGCCATGTTTGTCTAACTTTGTTAAAAGTATGCCCGGTCAAAAGCAGCCTTGAGATCCGTGTAAACAACGTCGACTTGAGATTCAGCTTCCATATTTCGGTGACACGAGGAAACGAAACGCGTAAGGTTGGTTAACATCAGCTCTCTGGGGTGAAATCCATTTTGGTCACGGGAGATGTATTGTCTGCAACTAGCAAATAACAAATCGTTGACGATGATCTTGAAGACATTTAGCAGGCACAGAGCGATGTAATTCCTCAATAATTTTCGGCATGTTGTTTATCTCCTTTCTTGAAGAATCGAGATATTGAAAAGCTTCAAAGAGGAATCCAAGCAACTCTTTAGAGCATGTTTAGAACCGATTAAACTGATAAGGTTCTCAATGCAGCTTAAATCAGGTTTCCTATCGAGAGGTATGTACATGGTGCCGATACTTAACTTCCTGTGTAAAGTTGTTATCTGGATCCATAACTGTTCGAGCAAAGGTTCAATAGGAGTAGGATCCAGGCAACTGTCTATGGTGCTGTTTATGAAGGAATTTCGTCAGAGCCAGCCACGTTCGAGAGTTTCAGCTTCTGGATTACGTATTCATCGAGGTCCAGTGCAATCGCAGATATCTCTAATTCAATCGCGTCTCTAAGAGTATTTCTGAGTGCTTCGCTGACTAATTTCGATTGTACAGTACTTACGAAAACCCTTGAATCTCACACATTTCAGGTACTGTAAATGAGCATTAGACCAATGAGGTTTACGAGCAGGTCTCCTCAGAGGAACAAATTCTGCTATAGCCCGGGACAGAACCTCGTTAAAAAAGTCTACCGCCCTTTCGATAGTGACTGATTCCACGCCAAATCGGTCGGTCACCAAACTCAACTATCTTCGATTTTGATGGAAACTTGGTACACGTCTTCGGTATGTTGAAAAAAAAATCCACTGGTGTTAAGATTATTTGGATTCAAGAGTAACTTTTGAGATGGGTGTATGTTTTTTTTCCAACATTTTACTTGAAAAATCGTAGTTCAAAACCATTACATTTAGAGAAAAACTTTATATGGGGAGTTGTAGAGAACTAAAAGGCTTTGTAAAAAATGTACACTGAAAAAAAAAATTTTTTCATAAAGAAAAATCGAAAATAAATACTAAAAATCAAATATAAAAAACATATTTTTAATATTTTTCAAATTTGTTTTGTGGAAATTTGAGAAAAAAGACACGTTTTGAAAAAAAACTCTAGGATGGACGCTCTTATAATAAAAAAGTTTTCCGAAGAGCGAACTTTGGTGCATATTTCAAATTTTGGTTATTCATTATTATAAATGAAAATTAATTATACAATATGATTTTGGAGATCATTAAAAACAATAATGATAATAATGATAAATCACCTGAACGCAACCGTTTTCGAGATTTTTCGGATTTTATTTCAATAGAATGAAAAACCTCAGAAAATTCGCTCTTTTCTTAAGTTAATCGAGATTTCCACCAGAAATGATAAATTTTCCAAGATCTTCATATTATAACGTTCACATTACACTAATGTCCTCTTTTCTTTTGATATCAGGATGATAAGAAGACTCATTTGAAAAGAACAAGATAAATAGCACTATTGTTTTAATATTGCAATCAATATATTTATAATTGTTTTATGGCTGTATCGGTCGGGCCGCTCAGAGAATGAAGGGAGCGAATTTGCTAAAGCGATGAAAGTAACAGCGAGATAGATGTCGCAGGGGCGACAAGTGTGAAATGGACAGATGATGAAATTATGCGGAGGGTCATATAGAAGAAGCATATTAATCGAACTGCTGACTATTTTGCCAAGCTCCAACGATGTTAGAGGTCGGGTGTAGTGTGTGAAAACTACACTCCGAACAGTTCGGTGATGTAGCGATGAAAGTAACACATATTGTTTAAGGTAGGTAGACAAATAGCAGCTATAACGTATGTCAGGTATATCTTCTCATAAAAAAAACAGCTAATGTACGCTGCCTGTAAACTACCAGAGATGTTTTATACCTGCATTTCAAAGGTACCACAGCCAATATATATGCTCATACATAGTCGCATTCATCAGTAAAATCTATCTGAGTGAACTGAAAATGGAGTTTAACATGAAGAAGTGTTGTATGCCGTTTCCCACTAAACGGTGCTCAAAAAACCTTCGTAAATTAACCGAACAAAATGTCAAAAACTCAAGTTTATGGGCAAAACACATTTGGACACTTCTTTGATGATTTGTGATAATTGTCGTTTGCATTTAAATAGAACGGAACAATCCCATGCTGCAATTTCGGAGCCTAGTGAGAAACCATCAATTACTAACATTATGGATCCACAACCATCTACATCACGGCAAGTAGACTTGTATGGTCTCGAGGAAACGCCATCGGCAATATCATTAATGTCAGTGCCATCTGATAGCAGTGTGCAAGATTATTCAAGGCGCCATAATATTGAGCTATTTAACAAGGGCGTAGCTGGAATCAACGTTTCGCCAATATCGGCTAAAAGTTCCTGAACGTAAAATTATGCCCGCAAAAAGTTCAAAGATGTTTCAAACGGCATTCGGACACACATATTTGGGGATCAAGCGGAGGAGGATGACCTGGAACAATTGAAAGTGAAAGCAGCCGAATATGACGAAATAATCGCGCAGCTAAAGGACCAGTATGCTGATCCAGAAACTTCGAGGGACGATCAAGTAAGGATACTTTCGGTTTTACCACAATCTTGGACAAATCAAAAGTAATGGCAGAATTTGGAATAACAAACAAGTACATCGTATCACAAGCTAAATTCCTTGCAAAGCACGAAGGTGTTTTAGCTGCCCCTAACGAAAAGCTGGGACACGGTCTGAACCCGGAAATAAAAACCAAATTTTGCAATTTTACGACAGTGATGAGATTACACGAGCAACCCCTGGTATGAACGACTACGTTTCAGTGAGGAGTGAAGGTAAGAGGGTTCATATTCAAAGCGCCTTTTAGTTTGTTCATTAGAGAAGCTTTCATTAAATTTCAAGAGATGCATCAAAATGCTGTTGGGTTTAGCTCTTTTGCAGCACTAAGACCAAAGCATTGCAAATTACTGAGCAGCTCAGGTTCTCATAACATTTGTGTTTGCACCATTCATGAGAACATTAACTTGATGCTTCATGGTCTTAGAAAATATTCATTCGAGAATGATTATGAAATTGTGTTTTGAAGAAATATTATGTAGCTCATCAACTAGAACTAAAAATGTTACCTCCGTGAATGCGAACGATGTCCAGGCTTTTCAGATTTTGAGAGTAGTTTAACAGACAAATTAGAAAAACGTGGTTTAGTTGAAATATCTTTTGAGCAATGGATTTCAACTGATAGATGTAGTTTAGAGACACTTGTTAAACCAATTGATGAATTTATTGCTTATTTTTGTGAAAAGTTGGAACAATTAGTATCCCACGATTTTGTCAAATCTCAGCAGTCTAGTTTCTTGAGATGATAAAAGATGTCTTAAAGACGACGAAGTAATAATAATTTGTGATTTTTCTGAAAATTATTCATTTGTTTTTCAAGATGCTGTTCAAAGTAGTTATTGGAGTAATGAGCAAGCCACTATTCACCTTTTGTCATTTATTACACGGAATCTGGAATACTTAAAAATATCAGTTTCATTGTTATCTCAGAAGTGTTGAAACATGATACGATTGCAGTGCAGGTGTTTATTTCAAAACTAATAAGCTTTTTGCAAACAAAAATTAAAGTAAAGAAAGCTACGTTTATGTCTGACGGGGCAGCATCCCAATATAAAAATAGGAAGAACTTTGCAAGCCTTTGTAAGTTTAAAATGAAATACAATATTGATGCTGAATGGCATTTTTTCGCAACATCCCACGGTAAAGGACCTTGCGATGCAATTGGTGGTACATTAAAACGAATGGCAAGATATGCAAGCCTTGCTGTACAACATGAACACCCTATAAAAAGTGCATTAGAGTTATTCGAATGGGCGAACCAAAAAGTGATGATTGTTTAACAAAAATGTCGTTTTGTTATGTATCACATGAAGAGTATGAAAAGGGGGTAGCAGAATGGAATGAAATTTACCGACAGACTAAAACGATTGCAGGTACACAAAAGTACCACTCATTCGTTCAATTTCAGAAAACGAAGTTTTTGTAAAACTGTTTTCGAATGACGAAGAAGGCAGGATTCATAATATATATAAAAGCAATCAATAGTTTATATAATGTTTATGTAATATTATCAATGACCGAGACTAATAAATGGTATATATAAATATAAATCCAACCATAATTCATTATTTTTGTCTTATAACTTTAAGTGAAGCTTTTTCAATCGACGAGCTGTTAAGAGTAAGTAAAGAGGCACATACATGTGTTTTAAAAAGGCTAAAAACACAAGAGAAACAATCGTTAGCTATTGTTGTTTTAATATCACGAGTAATTTATGAAAAGGGCGTATTTTTTGAGGTTTTGAAATTTTATTGAAAGAAAATCAGAAATATCTTGAAAACAGTTGCGTTTACGTGGTTTATCATTATCATCATTATTGTTTGTAATGATCTCAAAACCATATTGTAACATCAAAATTTATTTATAAGAATGAATAACCAAAATTTGAAATATACACCAAAGTTCGCTATTTGAAAAACTTTTTTATTATAAGAGCGTCCATCCTAGAGTTTTTTAAAACGTGTCTTTTTCCTCAAATTTCCATACAACAAATTAAAAAAATATTAAAAATATGTTTTTTAGATATTTTATTTTAGTAATTATTTTTATTTTCTTGATGAAAAAAAAATTTTTTCTGTGTATATTTTTTAAGAAAGGCTTTTAGTTCCCTACAATTCCTTATAAAAGTTTTTCTCTAAATGTAATGGTTTTTGAACTACGATTTTTCAAGTAAAATGTTGGAAAAAACACATACGCCCATCTCAAAAGTTACTCTTGAACCCAAATTATCTTAACACCAGTGGAATTTTTTTTTCCAACGTACCGAACTCATGTGCCAAGTTTCATCCAAATCAATGATGATCGGGTATGATTTTTGGGATTTCCGGCACATTCTAGATGGAATCCCTCTAGTGGAGCACGAGTCAAGGAACTGCACAATTGACTTGGACAGAGATTGGCTCATATCGGCGAAATCAGCTCTGCGGAAATTCAGGCAATGTGGAACAACGATGCGGAAATTGTTCCAGCTGGTTTTGACGAAGTACCAGGGATGCCTGCTCATCGACCATGAAACCTACGTCAAAATGGATTGAGGACAGCTTCCTGGCCAAAAATTCTACATGGCGACGGCACGAGGAGATGTTTCGGCGAAGTTTAAGTTTGCTTTTATGAACAAATTTGCCAAAAAAATTGATGATTTGGCACGGGATATGCAGCTGCGGAACAAAGACCAAAGTGTGCGTGACGAATAAGACGATAGACTCGAAGCTGTACAAGGATAAATGCCTCAAAACCGCGTACTACCTTTCATTAAATCCCATAATGGTCCCGTGAAGTTTTGGCCAGCTTTGGCGAGTTGCCACTACAGCCGGGAAGTCATCCAGTGGTACCGCGATTATAACGTAGATTTAATCGATAAAAACATAAATCCACCAAACTGCCCGCAGTTCCGGCGCATCGAGAGATTCTGGGCAATAATGAAGCGGAAGCATAAGAGAAGTGGAAAAACAGCTCGGGACGCGACTCAGATGACCAAAATGTGGAACAAATGTGCCAAGAAAGTTGACTCCGGAAGTGTGCAGCGTTTGATGGGAGGAATAAAACAAGACACAGCGAATTACCTTTGTTTTGATGTATTAAACTTATTTCTAAGTCAATCCATTACCTGAGATACAGATATTTTTATTATTCCGGATTCTAAATAGACATAAAGCTATTCGATGAGATGAACACCTGTCGGAAGTGCGGATAAAAATCAAGTCATCTGCTCTCAAATGAGCTAAAATTTAAATGAAAGTTTTTTCTTGCTCAGAGCAACCGCTGAGTTTTGGTGTCATTATTTGGTTTTGTTCATTCGTCGATGGATGTTCATTATCGCCTATGCTGCTGTCAATATCAATATTCAATTTCATCTAGATGGGGATGGTTTTGGGTATCAAATGAAGAATCAATATTTGTTTCTTTTGGTGTAGAACATGATAAAAGCTGTAATTGTTACAATATAGGACAGGAAGACTGCGATTGGTATAATTCAAAATAATCGTTTGGTTGAATTGAAAATTACTTTTTTATGTTTGATGTTCACTTGCAAGTTTTACAAAGCTGCCATGGAAACTCAACCTCTAATGAGTATCGAGGAACGAGTAGTCATAGAAGGATAACGAGTTGGTTTGTTCTTCTTTCTTCTCCATCATCCTAGAGCGATTCATTAGAATCCTCTTCATGGAGAAATTCATCAGGATCTTCTTGAGAGATTCATCAGAATCTCCTTGGGCGTTTCATTAGAATCCATTTTAACGATTCATCAGAATCCTCTCAGGGAGAACTTTATCAGAATCCGCTTGAGAGATTCATCAATCCCCTTGAAGGATTCATCAGATTTCTTTTAAGATATTAATAAGAATCATGTTTAGGGATTTATCAGAATCTCCCTAAGGGATTCATCAGAATCCCCTTTAAGGAATTATTAAATCCCCTTGAGGGATTCATGAGAATCCCGTTGAGGGATTTATGAGAATCCCATTGAGGGATTCATAAGATTCTATTTGAGGGGTTCAGAACCCCATATTAGGTGCCTTTAAAAAGCGCTTCAAAATTAGCTTTGTGTATACGCACTAAGGAGCTCAACATGCTGCTTATTGTTCATTGAGGGTTTTCCTTGCCATTCCAATGCCTTCAATCGTATAGTGTCAACCAGCTTAAGTGATCTGCCAAACTATATACAAATCGAGAAATATACACCAAAAAACTAGATGGCCTACACCATCTTTCATTAGTGTTACAGTTTTTCATCTATTTTATAATAATTTCTGTTGTTTCTGTTCAAAAAATAACTGTTACTACTGTAGATTTCAAGTTCTGAACTCCAGGACGGTTTGGATTACCTAGATGACCAAAAATTCATTAAATATGTTGGATTACACATTGTCGCCATACATAGCTCAAAAAACTACTGTTACAACTGTAGATTTTATGTTTTGAACTTAAGGACAGTTTAGAGTACCTAGAATATCCCAAGATTGTCGCAATATGTATGTTGGCCTTGCACACTATGCAATCACTATTGTCCCTTGGCACATTCTAAACACCTACTGTTACAACTGTAGATCTTATGTTCTGAACCAAATGACAGTTTGGATGCCCTAGATCAGCCCCGTTTATCTCATGGTGTTTTTTTAACGTTCGAAAATATTCACTGAATATGGTTGAATACGTAGCGTAACTTTGTACAGCCCAAAAAGCTATAATTACTACTATAGATCTTAAGTTATGAACCTCAAGGACAGTTTGAATGAACTAGACTCCAGAACATCATAAAGTTATCAAATAATGACTGTTGACCTTCCAAAAGGTTCATTCAATATGTTTGAATACATATTGTAACCTTATATAGCTCTAAGAGTCACTGTTACTACCGTAGATCTGAACTTTTGAACTCAAGTACATTTTGGATGACCTAGGACCTTCCAGAAAGATACAAACATATTTAATGGTTATCAACGAGACTTTAATAATACCCCAGACAACCAAAATGCACGCAGATTGAAAGTTGTTAAGTGAACAAATCGTATAGAATGCAAAAATATGGCTTATACGTGCAAAAGTGGAGGCCACATACGTGCAAATTCCATTGTTTTCTTAAACGAGTTGATTTGATATCGTATGCGATTGAATATGGTATAACAAATTCGGTTTAAAAGGGTTAGCGATGTATATCCGATTTAGTTTGTGACGCAGTGCGATGAATGAATGACACATCGTATATAAGTCGAACTGCACTCTTTACGATTTAATGTAAACATAATACGGTAAAGATCATAGTTAATTGCGATTTTGACTTAAAATATTGGAATATACGATACTATTTGAACACTGTTATACGACTTGTGGTTGTCTGGGACGTATGTATATGTAAAATAATCTAAAAAAACGCTTTACACTATTAATACGGCATCTATTTTTTCTTCCTGAACTTCTTCATATTCAGAATGTTCTAGGTCGTCAATTAGGGCTTGAACTCTTTGTTTTTTTTAAATATTTTTTGGATAAAGTGATGTAGAATAAATTTTCCGAGTTCACTTTTATTCAGTCTATGTGATTTTATACAGCCATTTTCCTGTTGGGGTAATATCTAACCCCTTAGGCCTCATGGGGTCAATTTTTATGGCTTAACATATATGAATTTTTCAATAGTATGTGGCCCGAAATCAACAATGATCGCTGTCATCGCAGGACATAAGCCAACCCTGATCCGCAGAAAACTCCAAAGCGCCATTGAAGCTGTGCATACGTGGGCATCATCCGTCGGATTAGAACTGTCACCATCCACGAGCCAATTCTCGCACGTATGCACAAGATAACGCCAAGCAAAGAAATCCCTTTCGAGTCTATGATCCGAGGTCCTCCGGATCAAACAACGTCCTCCTATAACTTGCCCACCATATCCGTTTCAAAACCTACGAGACCAATATGGTATCGGTCTTAGCCTCAGAGACGCGCTATCTAAAGATTCCGAAAGGGACAAAAGATTGTTCGACTACTTCAAAGACACTGGCTACTTCCAATGTACTTGAGACTTACGCAACGAATCATGACATAACAACGGATGATGGACGGAATCCGGCAAACGCCAACCCCAAATGGACATAAGAACAGACGAACGACGACAAGAACCTCAAGACTTAAAACTCTGAAATTCTGTAAGAATGAATTCCTTTGAGGCTTTCATTAGAATTCCCTTGAGAAATTCATCAGAATCCGCTTAAGGGATTGATCAGAACTCCTTGTAGGTGTCACCAGAATCCCTTGAAGGATTCTTTGGAATTCCTTGAAGGATTCATTGGAATCCCTTGAAGGATTTTTTGGAGTCCCTTAAGGGAATCCGAACCCCCTTGAAGGATTCATCAGAATCGTTTGAGGTTTTATTAGAATCATTAGCATATTAGGAATTCATCAGAATCATCTTGAGGGATTCATCAGAATTCTTTTTAAGGGATTCATCAGAATTCCCTCGAAGGATTTACCAAAAACCCCTTGAGTGATTCATAAAAATATTCATTAACATTCTCTTGAGAGATTCATCAGAATTATTTTGAGGGATTCTGCAGACAGGGAAATCCATTGAGGGATCCATCAGAATCCATTTGAGGGATTCATCAGAACCCTGTTCAAGGGATTCATCAGAGTTCACTTGAGGAATTCATCAGAATTCCTTAAGGTTGCACCAGAATCCCTTGAGGAATTTCTCTGGAATCCCTTAAGAGGTTAATCAGAATTCCCTTGTGTGATTCATCAGAATCCTTTGAGGTTTCATCAGAATTATTTTGAGGTTTTCATTAGAATTCCCTTGACGGATTGAGGGATTCATCGGAATCCCCTTGAGAAATTCATCAGAATTCCCTTAAGGGATTGATCAGAATTCCATGAAGGTTTCACCCTTGAAGTATTCTTTGGAATCACTTAAGGAATTAATCAGAACCCTCTTGAACGATTCTTCAGAATCCTTTGAGGTTTTATTAGAATCCTATGAGGGATTCATCAGAATCATCTAGAGGGATTCATCAGAATCCTTTTCAGGGATTCGTCAGAATATTTTGAAAAGTTCATTAGAATTCTCTTGAGGGATTCATCAAAATTCCCTTGAAGGATTCACCAAAAACTCCTTGAGCGATTCATCAAAATCATCTTGAGAGATTTATTAGAATCCTATTGAGATGCTCATCAGAATTCTTCTGAGGGATTTGTCAAAATCCTCTTGAAAAGTTCATCAGAATTCTATGGAGGGATTCATCAGAATCCTTTTAAAGGATTCGTCAGAATCCTCTTGTGAAGTTCATCAGAATCCTCTTGTGAAGTCTATCAGAATTCTCTTAAGAGATTCATCAGAATCCTTTTAAGGGATTCGTCAAAATCCTCTTGTGAAGTTCATCAGAATTCTCTTGAGGGGTTCAAAACACCCTTGAAAGATTCATCAGAAACCTATTCAAGGATTCATCAGAATCCCATTGAGAAATTTAACAGATTCCACTTGAGATTCATCAGAACCCTAAATTGGTGCCTTTAAAAAATTGATAAATTCTTCCAGCAAGCCCTGATGAGCTTCAAAACGAGCTCTGCGGTTGTCACTTAAATGAAATTTATGTACACATTCGTTTGTTGTGTGGATTTTTTAATGGAAACTGAAAAACGGTCAAAAATTGTGTCTAATTGGTATTAGCAGTTTGCCATCTATTGCATTCAATTTCGAAACAAGGTCGGAGTTCTCTGAAATCACCCGATCCACTTAAAGTGAAGCCACCAATAAGCCTTAGCGTTTAACTTAATAAGCAAAAATCTCCCACATAAAGTCTTCTTCTTCTTCTATTTTGTTTACGGAGTCTTGCTTGCCTTTAAAATAAGTGTTCTTGGAGGGATTCTGATAAGCCTCATTCATGAAACACTGGACGCGATTTAAAAAAATATAAAACCAATCACTGAATGTATTATCTACTATGATAGAACTTCACTACACAGATAAAAAGAAACATTGAATTTTCTGCGTTATCTAATGCATTTAAAAGGAATGCTAGATTTGGCATAAAAAAATGGGATATTTCATGTAAATTTAATCCAGAAAACGCCTGAATCTAGCCTGTTGTATGAAAGATTGCCAACATTCTTGTATGGCGCATGACAGATTGCAAACAATTTCTTTGTCTTCGCCTCCTTTGGTTTGGAATTAAACAAGAGGAAATTTTACGCGTTTGCAAAAATTAATGATTTTTTTTCTGTATACATATTTCAAAATGACACAACATTTTTCAAATCGTCAAAAAGAAAGAGGAATCGAGTAAGCGAAAAATTGAAAAAAAATAATGTGAACAACAACAGGTGAACAACAACAGGTTAAACCAATCTGCTGCCTACAATTAACGGCAAATCCTTACCTAGCCCATGGGATTGAAAGTTAAAAATAAATAAAAATGTTTCCAATCGGAACAGTCTCACCGAATTCAAAGCACGCCATACAAGTTTTAAAAGCGTATTAAAAGTATTCAAAACATTCTTTGACTCTGTGAACAAAGACTGAAATCACCGAATTGTTTACTTGTGGAGATTACCATCTAGCTTCGCTAGATCCTTGAGGTCCAAAATCATCTTTTCCGTCTTCAAATTCCTGGAAGGGAAACAGGATTTAAAAGATAATTGAGTGCCCTTGCTTTTTTTCGAGACGGCCTATCTCAGTGCTCAACAACGCTTCAAAGTGCCATCAAGATCCGTCTCTTGTATATAGCGCGTACCTTCGTTTAGCAACGCTTCAATCAAAATGAAGCACTTTCGTTGTTTCCACAAAATCCCAAGAATCGTCTATTACCGGTTATTTCATCTACCGCGTGGGCTTCCCATCTGGATCATATTTACTTAAAAGCACCGTATCCATGTTCTGTGTCGTCAACGCTTCCCCCTAATATGATTGACGATAGAAGCCCGGCATATGAATAAAACCATTTCATTAGGAAAATTTTACAAAATTCGCATTCTTATTTTCCCTCGCATATGGAAAGCGTCTCCGCGTGCTCCGAAACTGAATTTCTTCACTCTGGACTGACGGGACGACGACGGTGGAACACATTTTCGAGGGAGTTCGGAAGCGATTATTCATTAGTGGAAATTCCTCTCACCAACAGGATCCGGCGACGACAGCATCATCCAGTATAGAAAAGCTCCAACAAAGGCGTCAGTATTAATCCTCTTTATCAAATTGGACCGTTCTTGCCGGCGTCGTTGTTGGTGTGAAAGCAGACAGACGGCGTTTCGCAGAGGAAATTAAATTTTGCTCAAAATTATGTTTCCTTCCATGTCGATAGCGCAGACACCGGCTCGTGTTTCAGGTCTAGGAAAATTACCGCCAACAATACAATGAATTATGAAGTAATAAGTAACGAATTAAATTTTTCGGGTGACTGCGTGGGAGTTAGCAGCAGCTGATCGACGTTCGCAGATGCTCCGGAGAGGATTTCGGCGTCGGAACACGGCTCGGCACTCAAATAAATTTTCCAAGATTGAGCGCGATAAGTTGTTATCTTTGTTTCGGTTCAAGGTGGTCGTGGTGAATGGGGAATGGGTGGCTTCCTGAGCGGGAAAAAAGTTTCGCTAAATATGCCTAGCGAAGCGATGTTGGGGGAGAAAAACTCTCCCCGGAAAACGGGGTCCTTTTTTTGCTAATCAGGCTTGTCTAATCTTTGCTTTCTTGGCTTTCTGTTGCTTTGAAGAAGGTTTCCAGCGCTAGGGTTGCCAAAAATTTGAAGCTCTCAGAGTGAAAATTCCAGAGTTGGGAATTGAAAAAAAGGATCGAAACTGAAACATGTAATTTCCTATAAAAAAATGCCCGCAAATGGAATGGTCAATTTCGCTCCAAATTATCAAGTAAATCTGTCTCTTATTGAGTTGTAATCACCGTGGAATGTTTTGGACCTTGATGTAGCAGAAAAAAAACCTAGAAAATCGAATGATGCTGATTTAAGCTTTAGCTGGGCTCAATAATTTGTCCATTTTGAATCCTTGAGAGTTTGAGCTGTTTAGTGGAATACCTGTAACTAGAAATCAGAAGAAAAATTGTATTTTCCATTTAATTCCAACTACCTTTGCTTATCTTGACAGATACGCGTATTTCGTCTTGTTAGAATTAAATGGAATATACTAATTTTTCTTCTGATGTCTAGTTTCTAGTTGTCCATTTTGCCAATTTGTAATGTTTTGTTTGTAGGGTAGTAGTTGAAAGTAGGTAAGATCTTTATTCATTTGCTTGGGTTTGAATCCATTATTATCTGTTCAGTCAGCAAAAACGGTTTTCTCTTGACCACCGAACCTATTTTTATCACAACAGACAAATTCGGCTGGCTACACCCAAAATAAAAAAAGCAAGATTGTAATGCAATTTCGCATGATTTTGTTTCATTTCTCGTAATGGATCGTAGTTTGGAGAAGAAATGCAACATTGGTCGTGGGCAAAAAAGCAACACATCAATTCGCTTTGAAAAATTCATTGTGTAAGTGAGATTGTGCAGTGATTAGTGTTGAGTATAAGATTGGAGTTCGGAAGCTCAGCTCACAAAAAAACGATTTCGTTACGCAACCGAGATTCGAACCGAGGTCGCCTGCGTCATGTCCTGAGATTGTTACCTTTTAGCCACTTCAACCAGATGAAATGAATGGAATAAAAACCCAACAGTTGTGTTGTGGCATTCTGTGGTAATGTCTCATCCATATTGAAAAGTTGTTGACAGGTTGAACCAAGACACAACGGTTGCTTCGACTGTCGAGGCACTAAGCACACACCGATACATTTTTTTTTTTCGAGGAATCTATGTGCTGCCAACCGCTTGTACACAGTTGCATGGCTTCGTTTATACCATAAAACGCTTTGTGGATCATTAAGGGGCTAAATTGTCTTTTCGGAATCATGCGAATTTTTCAAGATATGATTGCAAAAAATGCAATTGCATTTTTTGTCACCTTTTTAACTTTTGGGTGTACCATTCGATTTGAACAATTTTAAACAATACATAAGATATGCTTTTTTATGGTAAGATCCTGGTTTGAATTTAATTTATAGATCCCTACAAAAAAAATCGATCTCTTTTAATGTAAAAAGATTGAGTTTACACCCATGGTTGAAAAAATCAGTAAGTAAAAACTTTTTGTCACAACAGACTCAAGAAGATTCTGCTAAAATTGTTTCCGTCGAATAGCCGAAGCTTTTCTTACGGCATTTTGATATTTGTCTCCTTTGAAAAAAAAATCTCACCATCTGAAGCGATGGTGGTAGGCCGCACAGTGTTGTCGTATACTAGTTTGCTAGTAATTTCGGTGTACCTATTTAATAATGTGCTTTTTGTGGATAATAATGTGCTAACTATATAGAAAACTAGCTGAACCCGGTGCGTGCGCTGCTACGCTTGCAACTAAATGAATGAAAAAATAATAGAACTGGCGCGTTTATGGTTTTTGTTCTGAATAAATCCGGTTAAAATATTTTTGTTTGCTTGTCTGTGTTATTTATAAAAAAAAAAAAAGGGTGTTGTTGTTAGTTTAACCCTTGGACCGGTTGTTTCTACCGGTTTTGCTTTCTGCGTGGAAACATTTCTAAGACAAACAGCCGTCGATTTATACGTAATTTTCTCTTGCATAACCTAAGATTAACTTCTTGTGCATAATGTAGCACTGAGAATAACTCAACCAATTCGTGACTAAAAAGGGGTTCAAACATCTATCAGAATATGCTTCTTACCCGAGAAATACACATTTTGGGTTTTAGTTGCATGGATAATTCTCATGTTTGGTTCAAATGTCTGTTTCATTGGTTTGAGAGCCCTCCTTCCCCCTCTCCAGAGGGAAGGCATCTCGAACCACCTAAGAAAAACATCCTGCCCAAAAACCCCCACATGCCAAAGTTGGTTCTATTTGAAGAACTCCAATTCCAAGAACTCGAGCTTTGCAGGAATTTGTGTTTCATTTGTATAGAAGGCTTCCCCTTCCAGGAGGAAAAGGAGCTTCGAACCATCATAAGAACCTTCTCCGGCCTCAACAACCCCTACATATAAGTTTTCATAACAGTAGGTATGATTCTCATGTTTGGTTGGCATGTGTGTCTAATTTGCATAAGAGTCCACCCCTTCCAGAGAGGGGAGGAGTCTCAAACCTCCATAGAAACATTTCTTAGTTCCGAAAACTCCCACATCCCAAATTTGGTACCATTTGCTTGATTAGTTCTCGAGTTACGCAGAAATTTGTGTTTCATTGGTGTGAAAGTACCCCTTCCAGATGCGAGAGGGGTCTCGAACTATCATAAGAACCTTCCCCGACTCCAAAAATCCCTGTATAAAAGTAGTCATACCTGTTGGGATAATTCTCATGTTTGGCTCAAATTCGTGTTTCATTTGTAGGAGAGCCCCTTCTTCCAAAGAGGAGGGGGGTCTCAAACCACCGTAGAATCATTTCTTGCCTACAAAAACCTCCACATGCCATATTTGGTTCCATTTGTTTGATTAGTTCTTAAGTTATGCAGAAAATAGTTTTTCATTTGCATGGGAGCCCTCCTTTCTAAAGGCGGGAGGGATGTCGAACTATCATAAGATCCTTTCTCGGACCCAAAAACCCCTGCACACAAATTTGCATAGCGGTAGGGATAGTTCACATGTTTGGTTTAAATTTGTGTTTCGTATGTAGCCCCCCTTTCCAGAGTGAGAAGAGGTCTCAAATTACCATAAAAACATTTCTTGCCTTCAAAAACTCGCCCATACCAAATTTGGTTTCATTTGCATGGGGGCCCCTCTTTCTAGAGGCGGGAGGGGTCTTGAACTATCATTAGATGCTTTCCCAGACCTAAACACTCCTACATACAAATTATCACAGCAGTAGGGAAAATTCTCATGTTCGGCTTAAATTCGTGTTTCATTTTTATGCGAGCCCCTTTTTCCAAAGGAAGGAGGGGCTTCAAACCACCATAAAAACATTTCTTGCTTTCAAAAACTCATTCGTACCATTTTTTGTACCATTTGCTTGATTAGTTCTAGAGTTATGCAGGAATTTGTTTTTCATTTGCATGGGATCCCCCCTTTCTAGAGGCGGGAGGGGTCTTGAACTATCATAAGATGCTTACCCGGACCCAAAAACCACTGAATACAAATTTTGCAAAGCAGCAGGCATAGTTCTCATGTTTGGTTGAAACTTGTTTTTCGTTTGTATGAGAGCCATCATTTTTAGAGGGGGAGGGGCTTTGAACCACCATAAAAACATTTCATGTCTTAAAAAACTCGTCTAGTCTAAAGTTGGTTTCGTTTCCTTTATTAGTTCTCGAGTTATGCAGAAATTTGTGTTCCATTTGTTTGAGAGCCCCCCCCCCCCTCTTATGGCGGAAGAGTCTCAAATCACCAAAGAAACATTTCTCTCCTTCAAAAACATCCCCATGCCAAATTTGGTTCCATTTCCCTGATTAGTTCTCGAGTTATGCAAGGATTTGCGTTTTATTTGTATGGGATCCTCCCCCTTTCAGAAATGGGAGGGGTCTCAAATCAACATAGAACCATTTTTTGTCTTCAAAAACCACCACATACTAAATTTGGTTCCATTTGCTTGATTAGTTCATGAGTCATGCACAATATTGTATTTCATTTGTATCGGAGACCCCCCCTTTTAGGATGAGTAAGGGTTTCAAACCAACATAGAAACATTTTTTGTCTTCAGAAACCACCACATGCTAAATTTAGTTCCGTTTGCTTGATTAGTTCCCGAGTTATGCAGAATATTGTGTTTTATTTGTATGGGAGCCCCCCCTTTTAGGACAGGGAGGGGTTTTAAGGTACCATAGAAACCTTTCTGGCTTTTGAAAACTCACACATGCTAAATTTGGTTTCTTTTGCTTGATTAGTTCTCGAGTTATGTAGAAATTAGTGTTTCATTTGTATGGGAGCCCCCCTTTTCAGTAAAGGGAGGGGTCTCAAACCATCATAAGAACCTTCCCCGACCCCAAAAACCCCTGCATACAAAATTTCGCGCCGATCGGTTGAGTAGTTTTCGAGTCTATTAGGGTCAGACAGACAGACAGACAGACAGACAGACAGACAGACAGAAATCCATTTTTATATATATAGATAATATCATCATATGAAGTTTTACAGAAGAGAACTGCGTCTACTACAAATTCGTGACTTCAAAGAGGGAACCATTGACAGTGTCACCGTTGCTCAGTTTAAAGCCTTTGGTCCTGTGGTAAGATTATCATTAATTTGATAAGTCAATTCTACATAAAATGTCTCAAATAATTTATAATATACCTGGCCAAAAATTCTACATGGCGACGGCAGGAGGAGGTGATCCTGCGAAGTTTAAGTTTGCTTTTATGGACAAATTTGCCAAAAAACTGATGATTTGGCAAGGGATATGCAGCTGCGGAGCAAAGATCAAAGTGTTCGTGACGAATAAGATGATGGACTCGAAGCTGTACAAGGGAGAATGCCTCAAAAACCGCATACTACCTTTCATTAAACCCCATAAAGGTCCCGTGAAGTTTTGGCCAGATTTGGCAAGTTGCCACCACAGCCGGGAAGGCATCCAGTGGTACCGCGGTACGTAGATTTCATCGATGAAAACATTAATACACCCAACTGCCCGCAGTTCCAGCCCATCGAGAGATTTTGGGCAATAATGAAGCGGAAGCTTAAGAAAAGTGGATAAACCAAAATGTGGATTGAATGTACCTAGGAATTTGGCTCCGGAGGTGTGCAGCGTTTGATGGAAGGAATAAAGGAGGAAATTTTCATTAGACACAACGACAAATGACTTGTATTGATATATTTTCCTTAAAGTACAGTGAATTACCTTTGTTTTGATGTATTAAACTTATTTGTACGTCAATCCGAGATACAGATGATTTTATTATTCCGGATTCTAAATGGACATAGTTTTAAATGTAACTTGGGTTGACAAGTCAACAAATCGAAAACATCCATCAGATTTGTGTCGATGTCTTTGATTTGTCGACTTGCCAATTCCAGTTACATTTACTCATATTTGAGTGACTCCACTTTTGACGAAAGTGAATCAAAAACGACTCAAAACTGAGTTAAAATGTCTGGCCGTGTAGGTATCAAAGAAATGGACATACTCTCGACCTCTCACTAAACAGGACCACAAACACGAGCACGCAATACATCTCGCCTATTTCTTCATACCAGTGCTCTACAGCCGTCCCGGACGTTTGTTCGAGTATGTAAACTTAACTTTCTCAGATAACCAGCTGTATATAAGACTAACCAAAGCCATCCAGGCTGGGATGACTATTGATCGCTGGCAGAATTTGTTCGGGTGTGGATTAGCAAATTTAAATGTGAATTCGATGTGATTGTGTTGACGGAACTTGGTTGGACGAGCTATTCCAAAGTATGCAGATATATGTTGAAGGTGCTCTATGGAGATAAACACTAGAACAGCTACATCAATCCCGTCAATTTTTAGCTGTAAATCGGCCGACCAATTAGAGAGCCACACATACAGCAATCTTTTACAAAAAGTCTAGTCGTGTGAGTTGAATTCGGCTGCGTAATTCCATACTGGACCATGAATGACGTTGTAATGCAATTTTGAGCTAATCATCGTTTTTGCCACAATGGAAAGCATCAGCTGACGGATTTCTGCAAGTCAAGCCTTTTTCAATCAACGGCTCAATAGTTTTTCATTCTAGGGCTGAACTCAAGATAAGGAAGTTCCGAATAGAAATGTGCGATTTAAGGACTTAGTTGCATCTTGACGCTGACCAGCCAGCATTTCGCAGATGTAAGACTTTTTCCGTGTTTATCATGCTAGAATTCGTACCACTATTTCCTAAATTGATTATAAATTAATCGTTTCCAATTTCTTTGGCGATGGTGTGATCTATTTCAACCATTTTTTTCACGATATTTTATCATGTGTCTTAAAGCTCAAGTCCCCGTGGTGCAAAAGTCACCTGCTTCAATTCAAACGTAATAGAGCGAAATCATTACGGTAAACTTGCAAGAGTAATTTCAACTGTGCAGGTATTTTAATCGATACCAATTACAACTTAGCAAAAGGTAATTGATTAATCATAGTCAATGATATATTCTTACAACCATAAGCAGCAACTAATACCTGAAAGAAGATACTTGTCTGGCCCCTTCCAAACGATAATGTGACCCATTAATCTCGAGCTAGCCACGAGTAATTGGCACCCCACTTTACTAAAACCAAAAAATAAAACATCCAATTACAATGTTGAATATCGGCTCCGCAAAGTGTTACACTCGCCTGAGCCTAACAAATAAACGATACGTATTCGTTTATCCCCTGTTCTTCTACTTGCAGACATTCTTTTCTTTTCAGAGAGCGAGTAATGGCGCTATAACCAGAAACCGTATAAGGCTAGGATTTAAGTTAATACTTCGGTCCCGACCGTTTGAAGAGAAATTGAGCATCACTTAACCTTCTTAGCCTAGATGCTCCCAACGACCATTTTTTTATAAATTATTTCTTTATTTTTTTTTCCACAAACAGGGCATTCTGTTTAACTATTCTCTCCGGCTATTCATTTCCCTTTTCCTTTGATATCTACTGAAGACTACGTGGGTCCCCCGTGCCTTCTTAAGGTAGATAACAAATCCTCCCTATCTCCAACGGTTGCATGGACGTGGCCAATTAAGCGATCGAGTATCTTCGTGGAGATTATTGCGTGAAGAAACGTATCTGTTATTGCATCCGTTTCATGGTGACATGCAATGTCTTCAACGAATTATTCCTCATCATAGCTCCATCCACAAGGTGTGCAAACGTCAATGCTAATGTTAATACTAATGCTAATGAAAATCTCACCATCTTCCATTCTATCCTGAGCTTATATTCTCTATTTAGGCAGTGGTTTTGAGCACAGGGTCTTGGTTGATGCTACAGTAGAAGTTACATTGGCAGATGTTACTTAGAGCATTTATTATTACGCTGTTGAAAAAGCAAGGTTTAGTATACAAAAAGCAATTCAATATATCAGTAAAGACAAGTTCAACATGTCAGGGCAGATGGTTGATCTGGTAGTAAGCAGAAATAAGAGATGAAAATACTCATTACTTGATGAACACAAAGTAACCTCATTCTTTTTAAGAGGTTGTCTACCTATAAATTTTCCAAAATCAATTTGAACTAGAAACAGCTAACATGCACATTCTTTCTACGATTATTTCATCATTTCAAATAGAATCCAATCCTTTAACTGGCCAGATAACATTCATATATTAATGCATATTGAAAACAACAAACTTGGACCAAAGAATGTATTATTAATATCAGGGGAACCAAAAAAATGTCTGTCTTCTATGCTCGAGGACTGACACAATTCCACTTTCAGAAAGCTTTCAGGTTCATTATAGAGATGTTTCATAAAAAATTGCAGTACCGAGAAAAAATTGCCCATTTGAATAATATATTTTTGTGAAAAACAAGTAAAATTAAACGTTCTCTATGACCATAATCCATTAACAAACGGCTTGTTTGACCATCACAAACATTTCCATCTTAAATTATAGCTGCGCTTGCAGTTTGTATTTCTCTACTGGTGTCGTTATCGGCGGTCACCAATGAGCCAAGATACGCGAACTCGTCTACTACATCGATTTCTCGATTTCATTACCGTCGATCTGAACTCGTGGTAGGAGGCTAACATTGTCTTCTCGTGAGCCTCTTCCTTTCAAGTAGTTTGCTTTTAACGCATTAATCACAAGCCCAATCTTACCAGCTTCAGCCTTAAGTCTGATGTGCGTTTCTGCCATCGTCTTAAAATTATGTGCTAATAGTTGGACAGACTTCCTGAAGATCGTGCCCTTTGTGTCTTTCCCAATGAAATTTGGACACACGCAATTGTTCGTAACTTTTTAGCGTGTGGGCAGAAATTAATGAAATTTTAACTGAATGTATTTCATTGTGTTGTGTCAATTGTGTAATTAGTTTCGTGAAAAGCGGTCGAGTGATTTCAGTGGCTATGGCTTCGAATGAAGAAATAGTGTGCCAACAAATTTTGGGCACTCACTTCGAAAACCCAAACCCTTCTCATCTATGGATCGGAAAACAGCTCGGAATCGCACATTCAACCGTATCTCATGTGATCAAAACGTTCAAGGACCGTAAGACAACCGAATTGTAGTGGCAAAAAACGTGGCACATCAAATCCGGAGAAGGACAGGATGGTATTGAACCAATTTAAGCGTTATCCCAACATTTCGATCAGGTATGTTGCGAAAAAGGCGAATGTTTCAGTTTGTTTTGTGCAGAAACAATGAAACGTTCTAGATTACATGTGTACAAGGTCCAGAAGGCACCGAACCGGAGCGATAAACAGAACTCGGTGGCCAAAACTCGTGCAAGAAAACTGTACAGGGAGTGGCTCACAAAACCGTTCTGCATTGTGATGGACGATGAGACCTACATTAAAGCCGACACTAAACAAATGCCAGGACAGGAACACTACGTCGCTACCTCTAAGTTATCCGTTCCGGAGAGTGTACGGAAGAAGAAACTGTCGAAATTCGCCAAAAAATTCCTTATCTGGCAAGCGATCTGCGGATGTGGCAAAATGAGTCAGCCCTTCATCACCTCTGGGACCGTCAACGGACAAATCTACAAGGACGAATGCCTCCAAAAACGACTTCTGCCCTTCTTGAGATCTCACGATGGCCCGACACTGTTTTGGCCGGATGTGGCATCTTGCCACTATGCCCGGCCCGTCTTAGACTGGTACAAAGATAATAATGTAGTTTTTGTACCAAAAGACGTCAACCCTCCAAACACTCCGGAGCTTCGCTCAATTGAAAAATTTTGGGCAATCATGAAGCTCGCAAAGCTCGTTAAAACTCCAAAACTGATAGAAAACGAACTTGAACTAAAGAAAGTGTGGTTAAAAGTAAGTAAGCAAGTCGGTCCTATCATTGCCCAAAATTTGATGAAAGGGGTAAAGGCAAAGGTGCGGGCATTTGGGTTGGGAGAAGAGGTTCAGTACACCAATGATGTCAAAACTTAACCATTTAGTAGTACTTTATTTCCAGAAAGTTTGAAAAGAATCGGGCTCAAGGAAAATTTTTGGTGACCTATTTTGTGTGTCCAAATTTCAACGAATACAGTCTTTAGACAGATTGTTGGTTGATTAATATGATGTAATTTTTTAAAGTCAACTTTGGTTACATTACAACTTTGATCAAATTCACTCAAAAAAGTAGCTCCATTAAAGCATTGCGTCGTCCCAAATTACTTTTCCCTCGCGAGATAAGAATTTTCATAAGAACATCATATTTCCCTGGCAACCCTAAACTCGCTACTCACCAGATGCTTTGGGTTTATCTTTGGGTAAATGAACTTCCCTGGCTGCCATCGGCAAACAAAGCGAAAGAAATACTGACAATGCGAAAGGAGATAAATTGGACTTTTTGCTCGGCCCGGACAAACCGAGTGATAATCCCAGGCAATCACACCCGAAAGCGAAGAAAGGATGCTACCATAAATAATAAAATAGGAAAAGCGGATGAACGAAGCTGCCAACCGGGGACATGTTTCCATCAACTGAACCCATGCAGAGTGTTTCCCCTCGTTAATTTATAAGCTGAATTGATTCCGCACCTGTCACCTCCTGGAGTTGACATTGATTTGCTGGCGGCAAGTCCAGGGCTCGTAGCGAGTCACTTTTTTAGTGACTTCTTAGTCACTATTTGATGCGTTAGTCACTAAAAAAGTCAATATTGACATAAAAAAGTCACTGGAAGTCACTGTTTTGCCTAAATGGTGCAATAAAGTCACTATTTTCGTTCCTCCTTTGCTGAACAAGAAGAAAAATCAAAACGATGTAAAAAAATTTCTGGCAACCAATTACGCTAACTCCGATAGTAAACACTAAATTGCGTATTTTTTTAACGCAGCGTGTAGATTCTGACAGTGCACAACAATCTATATCGCTTTCTCTTTCATCCGCGCTTTTGGAAACTTCTCTTTCTAACCTGAAAAAACAACTATAGCCATCGATTTCGTGTGGTGTCTTGGGTGCGTGCAGAACGTTGAAAAGTTTGCTGCGTCGAAATTTGCAATTTTCCGCGTCGTGCCGAATTTTGTAGTTTTGTGCCGAATTTGTAGTCCGGTCCGTGTCAAATTTATAGTCCGTATCGTATTTGGATTCCGTTCCGTTTTTATAATAACCCTGGAGAACTATTCTTGCTGGATCGCCGTCGTCGCAACAC
>JASCZW010014357.1:0-23152 GCA_034211315.2 Aedes japonicus
AATAGGCTTCCGATTTTTCAAATGCGAATTGTCGGACTTACATTTCACACTTTCCATCAAGTTTTGTACCCCTATTATATCTACCTTACTTGATACTGAACGCCTATTTGCTTTGAACTGTTTTTCACTTCCAACTGTTTTTTGAGTTCTCTGAGTGTCTGATGTTATAGTTCAATTTTTGTCAGAACTGTATCATAACTCACAATATCATTATATTTGATGATATTGTTTTATTGATTTTACCTCATAGATGATTTAAAAATTGCTTGTTTTTTTGTATGTCCATTTGTCTTTAACTTCCTGTCAATAAAATCTTCTCTGTTTTCCTAACACAGGAGAAATAATTATTTAAAAAAGAGGACTACTGTTATAAAATCTACATCAACCAGCAAATAGTGACCATGATAACAGTATATTAAAATGTGTAAATGTTAGTTGTGCAAAATTTAACAGACTCTTTTAGGATACCTCAAATCAAGATTTTGGTGCATAGCAGCTATCGCTGAAAACGAACGAAAGCGTGCTTAAGCGCGAAACTACAGAAATCTACACTTTAACACTTTACAACATTTCTTACATTTCAGGATCCACCGAATGGAGATCATACAAATAGATACGAGTATAAATATTTCAAGGGAATGGAAGGGACCATCAGGGCACCCGGTTGAAGCATACTGGATGGGGAGAGTGGGAATGCCAACTCGCCATTGTTAACAGTTTGTGAATAGAGGGCGGGCTCTTCTCCCCGCCCATTGGGGCATTCTCATGTTAGGTAGCTTGCTCTTTTGACCAATTGTTCAATCTTGTTGTTGGAAGGAGATTCTTTATATCCCTGTGGATACGTATAAGTGATGTTGCCTATCCATCCATCCAACCCCTTTTTGGCCCTTCATACAATGGCATGACTAGGATAATCAGTGGTTACTAAAGCTTGATCAAGTCTAACAGAGACGAGAGCCTATTGCTGTCGGACGTAGTTTCTGTGCTACAATAGGTGGTAGTACATATCATCATCATACATTACGTTGCGACCGGACTGAAAAATATTACCAATCGACTCCGAGCGACCGTAACCTTATTCCACAGAGAACAGACGTTCATCTTCGGTCTGCTACTTGTGTAAAACTTTTAACCAACATTTCAAATGTATGTCGTTATCCTCCTGGTACGCGGCGCTGCTGTTGTACGATAACTCAGGCAAATGTTTATCAATAAAAAGCCTGAAATGTTTTGTTTGTTTTTCTCTGCACTTGATTCTTATACCGGCAACCTTTTACACACGTTTTTCAAGAAAAGATGTATGGACATCAACGTCTGTTCTCTGTGTTTATACTTTCAATCTTGTTACTAAATTTTCGCCGTTTTTCAGCGCATTGAAATGAAATGCGCTGAAAACCGTGATCCTAGACGTCTATCAAAAATTAAATAAATTATAAAAAAGTTCAAATTAAGAGCAGTGACAAATACACGGAAAACACGTACACGTACTGAAAATTTGTGTTTAACTTACCTAAGTAAATTTAAGTAAACGCGTTATAGTATCTTATTATGTAGAATTCATGTGTTCTGTTTGTTCATTTTAACTCAACGGTTGAGTAATGTATCCATTACCTACAGGTTGGTAAAAAATAACTTGATTTTTTTTAAGCTTGTGTTGAGTAACAACGCTGTGGGTGAAAACGTTGTTTGAAACCACTTGCTTCTATGACGACCAATTTGTATTGTTTGTTGTTTTCCTGAAAGACGCAGGAGGTCGCTTTTCGATGGCGCCAAGGCACAGTGGCGGCTGTTCTTATAAAAGTCGGACGAAACCTAAAATGTTAGTATATCGGCCTGAAAATTACATATTTAGTAAATTTTGGGGTGTTGAGTTGATTTTTGACATCAACAATTATTTTAAATGGAAGATAATCTCTCTAAAGTGCAACTGAACCTTTCTTACGAGTATGATATTTTTTCAGTTCATACAAAATTTGAAACCCTTTTTCAGTAGAATTTCAACGTAATCAAAAATAATTTTAATAGGGTAATTGACGGATTTAGTAATACTTTAACCTATTATCGTCAGCCAGTGGACTATTAAGTGTGTGAAGTCAGTCATAAATTGTTTATTCATTTTAAGTCTACACTCTAGAGCATAAGGGGTGGGGGAGGGAGTGGGTTGAGTTTATTTTATTTATTGTTCTCTAGGTTGGAGGTGGGTAGTAGGAAATGCATACGCAACAGATTTAGCAATATGAAAAAAAAATTAAACCGTCAATTGTATTGCTACAAAAGAAGGGTTATCTAGTAAGTTGAAATTAATTGCATATAGTTTGAAGGGGGGTGTATAATACAGATAAATCTATATATATGGCAACTCTGCACGCAAACTTCACGCAAACATCAGCACCTTCGTAGTCCCGAATGGCAAACAGCCACAGAGAAAGAGAAGCTCGTTATACAAGATGTGTCACAACTACATACAAGCGAGCTCCCATAAGCGCCCATGCAAATAATTACATCACTAAATTTTTTGCGGTCTACTAATACGCTTGCAGTTAATCTTCTTCCTCACCCTGTATAAATGCTCATTGGATTCGACAGGCTCGTTCGAACACCAATACTTGCATTTTGTGTATGAACTTTGAAATTGTACAAAGTTGAAAAGGTCCGGTGCACTTAATCGGACGGAAGTCAATTTAAAAAAAATACAAGTTTTCTTTCTCATCAAAGATGTGCTCGACACCAATCGGTAATCAATATTTTTTCTCCTATGTCATTAAATGTGTTTAAGCTTTCGTTTTTTATTTAATTAGAAATTTTCTTAAAAAGAAAAAATATATTGGATCCGGTTCTTGATATAGCCAGTTCGAACGATAAACGTACTGCTATTGAAAACTACATAGAAAGATTTGTAGGAGGAACCATTCATGAAGAATATGAGAAGCAAATATCAATATTCTTTCGAGAGTTCTTGCGTCGATGGAGTAAATCACAACGGAAAAAGGATCGCTTTTTAAAGGAAAATGGTGATTGGCTCGACGATTTTTTTGTACTTTCTGGACCTAGTTCATCAACATCAGAAGCAAATGTCAATCAAGGTGGTCGACCTTCAAAAGAATTTGGTGATTGCAGCAACCGAAGTAAGCGTCGAAGAACGGAAGAATTGCGTCGTACATGTAGCTTTAGTACGTTCTTATTGCTCTTACTTTGTATTTTTTTACTCTTTAACTTAAATGTTTTTTTTTTTCTTTATAACTTTATAATAGGTGAGTTGAAGTTTGCTACTGAGGTGGCTTTGCGTGCTGATGGGTAGAAGGAAGTTGCAGGCATTCTGAAGACTGGTGTCTCTACGCAAAGGCTATCTGATGAACAAGCTTTAGCTGTATTTGTTGATGCAAAGCTATCTAAGCGTAGCTACAACATCGTAAGAGAGCCTGCAAAACCATATACCCACCATATGACTCAATCTCTGCTGCTAAAAAGAAGTGCTATCCTCCAGATCAGTACTTCGAAATTTCAGAAGGTCTTTGCAGAATTGATTTACAGCAACTTTTAAATCATACTGTTTCAAGATTAATTAGTCTTGTGCAGTTTAATTTTACTAATCTACCTAATGACGATTTGCGGCTTGTTCTGAAATGGGGATGGATGGAACTACGCTAAGTGAGTACAATCAAACATTTAAAAGTTTGGAAAACTCAGACGCAAACGTAATTTTGACATCACTTGTTCCACTAAAACTGTTTCAAGGGGAAATTGTCATTTGGGAAAACTTGTTTCCATCATCGACTCGGTATTGTAGACCAGTTTCTCTACAACTGGCAAAGGAAACTGTCGATACGACCCGTCAAGAATACGACCGGATGAAAATGCAATTTCAAAGTTACAGCCTTTTATTGTAAATGTTAACGGTAGAGAACTTAACGTCAAATTTGAACTTGTTATGAGTATGGTTGATGGTAAAACTATAAACGCCATAACAAACACATCATCTGCGCAAAGGTGTTATCTTTGCAAATCAACATCCGCAGAATTTAATGACGTTGAAAAAATGTTGAAGAAATCTGTGAACAGTGATTTTCTGGATCATGGCTTGAGCAGTCTACATTGTTTGATGAGATGTTTTGAGTGTTTGCTGCATATTGCATATAGGCTGGAATTCTGCAAATGGGTGAAAACGGCTCATATTGAGCTGTTCAACAGCACCAAACAACGCATTCAAAAGGAGTTTTTCAGCAGACTGAGCCTACACGTGGACAAGCCACGTTCTGGTCTCGGCACAAGTAACAACGGCAACACGGCAAGGCGATTTTTTGCCAATGCGGAAGTCTCTTCTGAAATTACGGGCATTGATTTGGATTTGATAGTCCGATTTCGTACGCTACTAACAGCCATTTCTAGTGGTAAAAGGATTAATGTTTCGAAATTCAAATCTTATGCTACAGAAACCGCTTTTTATTACGTGAAGCTATATGGCTGGTTTCACATGGCTACAACGGTTCACAAACTGTTGATCCACGGAAGTGACATTATCGATCGCTCTTCGATTCCCATCGGAAAGCTCTCAGAAGAAGCCCAAGAAAGTATGAATAAGGAGATTCGACGAACGCGCGCAAGTAATGCTTGGAAAGGATCACGTGAAAGGACAAACGGAGACGTGTTTCGTGGATTGTTGGTTGTATCGGATCCGGTTGTGTCTAGCTACAGACACAACAAGCCGAAACCGAAAATCGATTTGCCAAAAGAAGTTCGGGATTTATTAATCTTTGATGAACATGATGATGATGTTGATCACCATGCGTCTCCATATCCACCAACGGCCGAACAAATTAAAATCATTTTTTAGCATATTTGCGCAACGATGCGCAAGATGAGGCCTAGCAATTCGGAAAGTAGAGAAAATTTCCTATATAATTCACACTATCTCACCTTTTCGTACTGTTTCACCAGGTTGTACAGTGAACATTTGTAAAGAAATGAAGGTTAATTGTAATTTTTAAGCATATATTACGAATAATTTAAAATAGTTTGGAGCCATTTTAACAAATGTATTGGTATGAAAAATAAACTTCAATCATTTTCCTTCAAATTGAAGCTTTGTTTGCTCAAATCGGTTGAAAATTGAAAGAGTTACAGGCATATCAAGCAAACCTAAATATTGTGGTTTTCAGATATGAAAATCACCAAAATTGTACGACACAGGAATGTTCAAAGTGCTGCCAAAAATCGAAAACTCATCAATCCGCACGAAATTTGGAGAAAATGTAATTCAATATATGAGAAACCTAAGAAAAATATACAATGCCAAAATAAAGACCCAAATTTTATAGATTATGACCGGCTTTCGGCCACTGTGCAAGGGTGCACCCGGGGGTGTGGAAGTAGTTCGCCTCCCCGCGGTGCACCCTGGAAACGTTAAGCTCCCCTTAACGGCTAAACAAACTACAACGAAGGAAGCGCCATACGGCGCAGGATTCGGCAGGAGGTCGTAAGCGGTCGTGACATGGGGAACAGGGACGATCCTGGGCTGCACTCCCAGACGTTCTAACCCCGGTCCTGGCCCTGGCTTTCTCGATCGGAGGAGGGACCATACAACGCGAGGTTCGGCAGGTATCGTAAGCGGTCGGGTAGGGAGATCGCGGACGATCTGGACTGACCACCAGACGTCCCGAACCCTACTTGGATCCAGGAGCATCTCGATCGAATCAGCGTCAGGTCGGCGAAGCTAACTACTAAAGACCTATATAGTTAGACATAGTGGGTGCGTAAAGCACACTAGCCCCCTCCCTGAAGTAATACCGAAAGGTGGTTCCGGGGAGGGCCGGGGCTCGAGGCATGGGTGGGTTTTTAGTGGGTCGAGGAGTTGGCACCCTCATCCCCACACCCTGAGTTCTTCAGGAGTCTTTTTTGTAGATTTTCCATCCCGTCAAAAAAAAAAAAAAAAGGGTGCACCCGGCCGGTAAATGTGAGTACTTCGGAAGAACTCCGAATCTGCTTTTGTAAACAAACATTTCAATCGCTGATTTCCCGTGAAAATTAGTTCAAGCTCAAAAACATAATCTACCAAATCAAAAAGGAATCATTCCGCTACTTGATTGTTGTGTTAATTTTTGGAACTGAGCTTATATTTAAGTGAAATCGGCGAATGAAGTGTTAATTCACAAAAGCAGATTGGGCCTTGTGGTGAAGTTCCTCTGAAATTTCATTTTTTACGTCGGTGATTCAACGCTGGAAAATCCATCTACCAAAAATCGATTTTTCTTTTGATCTGAATCTGAGGGAACACAGCGTTCGCTTTATATGGTCTGGTTCATATAGATATTTTTTACCAACTAGTAAGTTAATTTTACCCACCCCTGGCTTTTGAAGGATTGTTTCAATTTATCTACTTGATAGTTTACCGCCGTTATCCTTAAATTTGGGTAAACCTATGTTACGGTTGCGTCAATAGCAGACGTTTTATCTATTATGTCTTCGGTGATATTAGTGTCGATCTATATTAAATTTTATAAACACCCCTTATTCATACATTCTTGACTATTCAATGCCAAAATCGGATATGTCCAGTCACTGTTCATTTACACTGATCGTTATTGATGGTTTTTGAACTTTCTCAAGCCTGACAAAATGCAATCAAGTTGTGGAAATAAACTATATTTGTTTGAGACCCCGTTCAGACTACGAGCTATATCACGTGACATAGCGAATCTTGATATGAAACGTTAGATGCATTATTTTCTGTGAAAACTAGATGTATGAACATTGATATCAAGCTACTCTATATAAAGTGATATAGCTTGTAGTCTGGACGGCACATTACATTTCCTCTTATTTTTGACAAAATTATGAAATACCATTCAGCAAATTCACCAATTCGTTAAACATGAAAGTTTGAAGGTTACATTTAAGGACATACGGGTCATGTCCCTATCACTTCGAAGCTTTCTAAACACAAACCTCATATACTATTAGGACTATAGGCGTGAAATTTTCAAATATCATTTGCTCCACTGGAGCGTCCATTGGCTAGCAATTTGAGCGATGTTTGTTATATTTTGTTTAAATTTTTAAATGGTGAAGTGATAATTAAGCTAACCTATGGATATGGAAAAAGGATTCTTTCCAGTTTCACCTTAAATGTGGCCGGTTTTTTTATTTTGGGCGTCGAAATTTCGTCAATCTCACACCTTTAAAATTACATGAGTACTAAATCATTTGACAAGATTCTTGGTGGGGAAGGCTACCTCTAGAATTTTTAATTTCGGGACAATCGGAGTTTTGGATAAAAAAAAAAGTTTACATAGCCATGCAACGTGACAATAACCTTGTTTACCTAAGAAATTCTAAGAAAAATTCATCATTTTCATAATAAATAAAACTTACTTTCCGAATGCCAAGGATCTATCGACTGCTGTTCTCAATATCTCCATCCCTGTCTTCCTGCAAATTTAGACCAGCCTTTTGTTTTGCTTTGATTAGACATACATTGCAAAACACTTTGTCGGGAAGTAGATGATGAGTAAAACCATTTTTGACATATTTTATTGCAGCAATTTTTTTCCACACATCGCTGGTTGGATTCCTATTACTTTTGATATCAATATGTACACTCACGATGGAAATTTTCTTGACATTTAGGGCGGACATTTTATTATTTTTAAATTCAAACTCGCTCGCTTATTAAATCCAAACTCACTCGCGAAATTGCCGAAAGTCGAAACACGAAAATGACATTGTAGTTGCTAGAACGGAACAACAAATCTGATCACTGTCTCGAACGCACACCCTCTGGATGGCATTGACACCATTGAAAATGGGTCGAAGTTACTTAATTTTCTGTAAATCCGAATGAACGTATACTACACGCGAATGAAATATTGCTCCAAAGTTGCGTGCTTCTTTGATGTCGACATAGTTGTAAACCAATACGATCTCAACCCGATATTTGACAGACTCTACCATATAAAGCTTAGGATAACCTGAGCTAACACACTTAGAAATTATGAATTTTACACGAGACCTAATCCATGTTTGTAAATAGTCGGGGAACGTTAAGTCGGGGAACGTAAAGAAAGATTTCGTGTGAAATTATGTCTTCTGAAACTGACACATACGCAATTCAACAAAAGATGTATTCGGTTGAATTTATTTTCTCATCTCTTTCAGCACATTCTTATGCGCTAAAGGACACTTGCATGTGTCGGTCTCAGGGACAGAAATTTACACGAGATTTTGGTAGTGTGAAGATAAAGTTCCTTCAGTGGCCATATTGCTCATGAAATATTCTATACACTACCCAAATTCCATGTAAATTTCTATCCCCTGAGACCAACACATGCAAGCGTCCTTTAGCACATAAAAATGAATTGAAAGAGATGAGGAAATAAATTCAATCAAACACATACTTCGTGAAATACATGTGTCCTTTTCAGGAGACATAATTTTACACGAAATCTTTCTTTACGTTCCCCGACTTTTTACAATAATGAATTACGTCTCGTTTAAATTTCATAATTTCTAAGTTTGTAGCACAGCGATGATAAATAGTTATGGAAAAAATATTTTTAAATTTAATACAACTGCGCCTTCTAAGCAGCGCATGAAAATTTGAAACCTTAAACTTCGCCTTTCAGCATAAAATTTGATGCGCATGTGAATATCGACTTAAAAATACTATCCACGATATTCACGTTCACAATTATTTTCCGCAGCATTTAATAAATGACTGTCGTTTGAAATGATGATATCGGCAAACAAAACTGTACAAGAGATGTACTGAGACAAAAAAAACATTGACAGGCAGCCTTTGCCACTCTGTATAATTTAAAATCATTATTTTTGTAATTTGATCACCGAATAAAAATGCAAAAGCTTATAAATCAGTTTTTCTCTTAAATCTTAACTAACGATATAGTCATTGTCTCGTCGTCATTTACTAAATCTTGAATGAACGAGGTCCAGCCCATTTCTTGGCTTTTTGACAGCAGCAGTTTGTTTTATGACATTCTGAACAGAATTCAAATCACATTTTGTAACTTGTTTACCATCGAAAGTTAAACGTTTTCCAAAATAACACGAGAAAACGTCGAATGTGGAGCCCCCAACATCTTTCCAATCGTTTGGTGCAAAAGATGCGGATTGTCAAAGTGAGTGTACAAGACTTCTCACTTTCTTCCTGTTCTTTTGACTGCATTTTCTAAACAGCTAGAAACTCACGCAGTATAAATAATAAACGATGAGTCTGTTTCACCCCAAAATTTCAAAAAAAAATTATTCCAATGGGTTCATATTACAACTTATTGAACGTGATGCAATTATATCGTGAACACCCTTTAATGCTGCACACTACCAAAATGTCATGTAAATTTTTGTCTCTTGAGACCGACACATGCAAGCGTCCTTTAGCTCATCAGATTGAATTGAAAGAGATGAGGAAATAAATTCAATCAAACACATCTTTCGTCAAATTGCGTATGTGTCAGTTTCAGGAGACATGATTTTACAATAAGGAGTGTATCGAATATAAGCTATCCACATACATTTGCGTTGTACGCATGTATTTGTGATGGTTTTTTATGCTCTGAACACTGCATGCTGTGCGATTGACTGTCAGCTTTCTTTTATTTACTTGTTTGTGCGGTTCAAATTCTACGTTTTCAAAATGTCGCGTATTGAAAAGGAAGTGAAAATTAAGGTTCTGAGAAGGGTATTACTATGCAAAAATTGGCGAAGCGGTTTGGAATTCATCATGCGAGTATTAAAACCATCATTAATAAGTTTGGGGAACACTATTCTTTGGATGAGCTACCAGGAAGAGGCAGAAAACCCGGTTCTTCCAACCCGAAACCGGAGCAGAAAGTGGTATCTCTAATCATGAAGAACAAATCAATGTCAATACGTGATTTGGCCAAAAAAGCAGGAACGAGTGTCGGAATGATCCAGCGTATCAAGAGGCGAAACCACCTGAAGACCTACAAGAAGTAGAAAATCTCGAAACAAAGTGCAGAACATAAGGAGCGAGCAGCAACAAGGGCCCGGAAATTGTATTCGCGTCTTTTGCAGCGTCCGGATGCATGGGTTTTGATGAACGATGAGACCTATGTAAAGGAGGACTCAAAAACCCTTCCAGGTCCACAATACTTTACTGCCGTCGTTGGGGAGGATGTGAGCGATGCGGACAGGTCGATTCAAGTGGAGAAATTTGGTCGAAAGGTACTGGTATGGCAAGCAATATGTTCCTGTGGTTTGAAGTCAACCATTTTTTACACTACCGGAACTATAAATGCGGAAATCTATCGATCTGAGTGTCTCCAGAAGAGATTGTTGCCTTTATATAAGAAGTATAGTACACCTCCACTGTTTTGGCCGGATTTAGCGTCGGCTCACTATGCCAAAACCACTCGCAATTGGCTTGCGGAAAAGGGTATAGATTTCGTTGAGAAAAATATCAATCCACCAAATTGCCCTCAGCTTCGACCCATCGAACATTACTGGGCAATCGTGAAGAGGGTCTGCAAGAAGACTGGTAAGGCAGCTGGGAACATGCAGGAGTTGAACATTTGGGCTCAAGCGTCCAAAAAATGCGATGCAACACTTGTCCGGAACTTGATGAAGAGCATTCGATCCAAAGTTCGAAAATTCGTGAAGGATAACTTAAATTTCATCCGGTCTTCATTATGTTCAAGTTTAACCTCGTACAATAAAGGATCAATTTTTTGTATGAATAAAATATCGGTTTTCAACATATTTTGAAAGAAAGTTTGTGGATAGTTTATTTTCGATACACTCCTTACGTCTCGTGTAAAATTTATATTTTTGTGTGTGTTTGCTGTGTTTGTTATGCCATCACTGTTCGCAAGCTTCTTATTATGTATTCAATGTTTTATTATGTTTCAACGAGATGTGTTGTTTATGTAAATTAAAACGCTCCATGTTATTAAAACAAATGACAGAAAAAATCATATCAAATCATAGGTTATTTGCAAAAACAATCAATCTAATACTTCCTCATCTGACTTCAAATTATCATCGCTTCCTCAATCACTAAGAACTACAACATCCAAGGTTTTTGACCGACTGCAAACTTCTCAAATATGTCGGTCAAGTCGACCATCATGCTCCGATGGTCTGATGACTTGGCAGAATGTATTAAAAAAGCATCATGTCACTGTAGCATGTGTCGTGAGGAAAATGCAAACCATGCTACGTCCTTTCCGGTCAAAGTGGACAAAATCGACGATGGAGAACAAACGACTGGAACCAAAGCAAAACCTCTACCGCATTATTGGAAGCATGAACATGGAATGCAAGAGCCGACTTATTGACTGTGACCGTCAAACGACGAAGGGTGATTAATTGTCGCTTATGAGCGATAAAAGTTATGCGCACTGCACAAAGCATTCCAATTTCATTGTAATTTGGAGACCGTGACCACAATGATTATGTCGCTTGTAATTTTCAGTCGAAGTAGAACATTGATAATACCTGAAGCGTTTATCTTATTTCCGCTACACTTGTAATCATAACTCAACGGAACTAGGAAGCTTAGGAAGAATACTCCACAACAATCATCATTAGCATTCACCGAACACCATGACCTGGCGACTTGAGCGGTCACATACATTTTTCAATCGATGTGGTACCTTTTTACTACTCCGCACTGACAGCTTAATGGCTTCGTGGTTTGTTTTTTTCCAAATAAAATCTACATATGGTCATCCACGGCAATAAGTAGTCCCATCATACCCCTTAGCAGGCTGCGTTGGCTCGTCGGTAATATTCTATTGTGATTTCAATAGTAACCCTTTCCCTGGCTCATTCCCCGAACCACAAGCTGGCCTGGCCTGACCGTACCGTAAATCGCCTGTCAACTTAGAGGAGCTTCCTCGCTCGGGTCCAAGTCCATCGGGTTGACATCATTGACTTATTAATAAATTGGAATAAATCGCAAATCGTTTGTCACAGGCACGGTGAGTTGTTGTGGCTTTGGTTGGTTGACAGTCCGATGCGGCTTGTCCGATGATGGTTGGGTAGACGTTCAAGAAGCATATAAGCTCAAACGTGCCGTCGCCTGCTTGATGAGCTTTTACACCTTCGTTGTGTGTTCTGTCTGTGTTGATAAACATTGTGGGAACGGTCGGACGGACGGACGGGTCGGAGGTTGAACAGGTTGAAGTGCAAAAACCAAGACAATTGATAGCGCTTCCAGCCTTCAAGTTGTCACATGTGTGGTTTTGGGCAAGTGTATACTTCATCGGTTATTGACTTTCGTCGTTATTTTTATCACACCATCAACGGAGCCGATGAAAAAAATAATTAAGGTTATCGTTATGACAAGGTACATTTTGATCGTACAATGAAACAGTGTTTGAGTTAATATTCTTTTCGATGGCAAGGCTTAACATTTATTTTTTGTTTCAATAGTCTGTGGACCGAAACAGTCTTCTCTAACTAGAAAACAAAGACATAGTCCTACGACAATAGTCAAGTTAAGTCTGAGACCGAAACATGCGAGCGGCTTCTAAGCAGGGTTGCCACATATACAGATTTATCTCGATTTTTTTCATTTTTTTCATGCAGATATCTGTATATAACCATAGATTAATCCAAGATTTTTAAGATTTTTGGCAATTGCTTGTCCCCTTGAAAAGCATAGGAAATTTAAAAAATGTGTACATTTCAGGATCCAACTTTTAACCAAACTTAATTTCAGTGTGCTGTTTGATGCCCATAGAGCGAAATAAATCAATTGACACGGACACTACAGTGACAGATGACAGTCTTTAAGTTAGTTTTTATGTGTGCCCCCAAATGAATTCTCCATAATTATTTCATGAAATTTCCCAAAGATTTTATGGAAAGTTCTCAGAAATTCTTTGAGATATTCCATCTGGGGTTTTTATAGGTATTCTTTAGGAGTTTGTGGGTATTTCATCGGCAGTTTTTCGAAGCTTTCTTGTGATGAAATTTTTAGAAGAATCGTTGAACTTGTGAAGCTTTGTGATTTTAAAGGAATCTCTGGAGGACACCTGATCCTGGCCACCAAGGATGAAGGGTTTGACGACTTGTCAAGTGTTGATATAATCAATCTTTTGATGAGTACAAACAATTATAGCAGAGATATTTCTATGAACTCAAGTTGTTTATTTTTTCGAAACTTGATTTATCGTACCTGTAACATAGCTATAGAAACAGTTGCGCATGATTTAACTACCTATCACTATTGTTAGAAGGACCACCAGGGCTTAAGTAACGGTCTATACTAACAACTCTAGCACTAACAAGACCCGAAACCATCTGCGTCGATTAGTTATATTGTAGTTATGTATTATTACTAATTTTTCATTCCTGCTTTATTGTTACTCTGGGTGGTAGGCGAAAGTGTCTGTTAGAATTCTTTCCATCAACTCACATTAACAATTAATTTGTTAATTTCTCCTTTCTAATTTCTTTTTTCTTCTCTTCTCTCTTTTTTTTTGTTGCCAATAACGCATGATTATTGTCTGAACTGCTTCAGTAAGGAATTGGGTGACGTTTCGCCCGGTTGATCGAGGCGGAAATCAAGTAGGAGTGAGTGATGACATACATCATGTCATTGTTATTTGAATCCCAGTTCTAAACTGCTGGGCTCCTTATGTCACCTCATCTAGTTCAAAAAGGCTGGAACAAAATGGGTGGCTTACATAGATTACTTGAAGATGTGACATGACGGAACATTTTGAATATCAGCATAGAACATGAGTCAATGTTGCATAAGTTGTTTGAGATGCTTTATTGAAAATTTAATAACGCATGGTTAACAAATCCATTTGAAATTGAACTAATCTACTTGTCGTTCACCCCCCATACATGGTTAAGTACGATGTTCCTTCATTTTACATCCATTGAACCATACTGAATAGCCATTTCGTTTTGATAATATCACTTTCTAATGACTATATATCTGTTTCGTTTTTGGTATACTGGAGTCAACAGGAAAGCTTGATCTGCATCATTGAACTTATCTCTGCAGACACTTGAGAAGTGGCAAATGCTTTCAAAATTGAAATCAACAATCAGTGGATGAGATCAAAAAGCAAGTTACTGACAATAACTTGCGGTACCGTGCAACAACAACTAATCGGAGAAGTAACTGATGAGAACGAATTCATACTTGAACTTATCAATAGTAATAACGTACTAAGCACCAAATAATTATTACGTTTTCGTTTTAGCAATCAAAAACCGCTTTCTGCCTCCTACTATCCTTTTTGTAATGTATCTAACACGTCATCAATCTCTCGTTCCTTTTTCCATCTTTCACGAGAGTTTCCTTCAGTCTGACTGTCCCCTATTTCCAACAGCTTCTTACTATCCGGTATCTTAAGCAGGATCCACTCGACCCCTGTGGTTATTATTCTAAGATACCAAATCTATGCTTCTACCCTGTTATCGTATGGACAGTGATTTTCATCGCTGGAGACTTGGCCCTATGACCACCTTCTGTGCTTGAAAATGAAAATGAAATGAATTAATTTTGTGCCTTTTCAGGCAACAAATAATTTATTTCTACCAAATTTAGAAGACAATATCTAATATTCTGTTTTTGTTTTGTTTGGTCTTTCGTTATGCTCGTCTCTTTTCAGCCACAGCTCCTTCTTCCTATTTTTTTTCCTATCAATCTCTTCCTATCCCTAGCCAATGCACGGAAGCTAATGTTACAACGGGGCCCATTAGTGAATGTGGGGGCATGCTATACGGATTAGTATGCACGAACGCTTCGGCTATGTAGGTTATCACTCAGCTTAAGTGCAGATTGGTGGGTAGGATGATCAATAACAATAACAATAACAACTAAATGTATTATGATGTAAATTTTAAATTTCAATTTCAATTTCAGTAAGCGAGATAAGGCGCTATAGCCTTGGAAATTATTGCCAGGCTTTGTGTTCAAATGCCAAAAGTTCACTCACAGGCAAAAGGAGCATAAACTAATCTTTCTAGCATCTATGCTCCCAACGATAAAGTACAAATTATCACACTGTTTAACTCTACATGGAAGCGTTTGGTACGAGAGGTCCACGCTTCCTTCCTTCCTTCGATTCAAAGTAGTAGAGCGATTTAAGATCTTTCTAGAATCGCTCTATTTCTTGAAACCCTCTCTGCGGGACATACTACGCAGTTGGCCTGGCCAATGACAAGAAAAATTATGTATTCAAGAAACCATCATTTTCAAGGATGCTTTCAAGAATTGGCTGCGTTAATGGGAGATTAGATTAGATAAGAAAAAACCTGATGTGATGAAGAAATCTTTGAGAAAATTTTGTACGAATTCCATAATCTCATACATTTAATTCTTATTTCTAACAATTCTGCAAGGGGTTTTCGTAGAATTTTTTTTTAATTCTGCAAAGATTCGTTAATATAAAGCTCCAGAAATTACTTCAATAATTTCTTCAAGTATTTCACTGGAAAGTGTTTGTTTCAAATGCCTCAAGAGATTACTCCACAAATTCCAGCTTTTATTTTTCAATAAAGTCTTTTCATGCATTCACAAAGCCTCTTTTCGAAATAAATTGCTCTTGTGCTAAAAAGTGCAGTGCAGCTGATTAATCAATATTTAGAGGTTTCGCATTCCTCATTGCAAAAGCGAGAAATATCATCTCCGACTTTATACATTAGTCTTAGATAATATTTAACCATGCAATGTCCTGTAATTAAGCCTGTTCATGGCCTGTAAAGGCTGTTGAAGTGGCGGATTTAGTCCGTGCTTCGACCTACCCCGCAGTGGGATGTTAGGCAAAAAATGTCGTTGGTTCGAGTACCACTGTATACATGCCCTTTTCGCTCAATTTCCTAAAACATCTGTTACATTTCCAAGCCTGCCGCACACTGACGGAACTATCAAAACTTTCTCTTGATATCTTTCATTCTAGCCAAAAACATTGTTGTTCACTCTTGGTGCCTCATGGTGATGAGCGAACATCTCCTTCTACAAAAAACTTTGATTATACTGATTTTAAGAAGAATTTCAAACACTAACAAAACGCCCGAGGGACCAGATAGAAGAATAGAAGATCGACTGCTTAATCAACGTGTAGATGATGAATTTTATACTGTTATTTTATCAACATTTTTAGTATAAATTATATAAAAACCGGAGTCTAAGAAAGAATGAACTAAAATCCTACCGATTCGATTGTGATACTGTAAATACTACTCCAACAGTTTCAGTAAAAGTGACTTGTGCTTCTTAACAAATTATCTTGTACGAAACATAATAAGTATTGCGATTTTTTTCGCGATTTTTTGAATTGTTTCGTTACTTTGGAAGGAGATTCCCGTGGGTTTCACGAGATTGTATCTCTCTGGTTTTGGCCCTTTATACTGCTTTATTGAATTGCGTAAATTAGATGCAAATGTAGCCAACTTCAGAAACTATTTTATGAATATTTAAATAATAATCAAATCCATAATTTGCAGAGTGGACAGTTAATGTTTGCTAGAAGGAAAGATATGAAGGGAGAGTTTTGACAGTTCCGTCAGTGTACGGCAGGTTGAAATTTGAATAGGAATATTGAAAATTGAGCGAAGGACTTGGATATAGTGGAACTCGAATCAATGACGTATTCCTTTTCCCTTACATCGCCAATGGGTCAGGGTAGGCCAAGGCACGAACGAATTCACCACCTTGA
The DNA here is from genome assembly GCA_034211315.2 of Aedes japonicus. Classification (NCBI taxonomy): domain Eukaryota; kingdom Metazoa; phylum Arthropoda; class Insecta; order Diptera; family Culicidae; genus Aedes; species Aedes japonicus. Next base: position 16,659 of record JASCZW010014357.1, read on the forward strand.
CAGGCAAAAGGAACGCGCTCGATCGTGCTCACGTACTACCAATAATTTGTGATAGCGGTTGTTTGTACACACTCCGTTTTGTTGCCTACATGGGAGAGAAACTTTCTCCCTTTGGGTTTATTTTTATACACAACGTCTGAATTTTACTAAAATTTTCCTCTCATCATCCCTGACTTAGAGTATAAGTTAATGGGTTCCCCCTATTATTGGATTTACATACTATAATTGTTATGTTTGTATTCTCTGTACGTAGTAGTCCCAAATCGAGTTATTAGAACGAGACACTGAAGAAGTCTGCACATTGTAGACGAAATACGCGTATCTGTCGAAGATAAGCAAAGGTAGTTGGAATTGGATGGATAATACTAATTTTTCTTCTAATTTCTAGTTACAGGTATTCCACTAAACAGCTCAAACCCTCTAGGATTCAACTTTGAGAAGCTCCTTGAGTTGAATCCTGAAACTTGCTTCATGACTTTGCACCATTTGTACTTAACACAGGATGTCAGCCTTTCGTCGAATATTCCCAATCGTTTTTGCTTCTTCGACTTCGGCATTTTGTTTTATCCATAAAGCAGGAGCGTCATTGTCCTATGATTGCTCCGGTAATATTTGCTGCAAATGTTGGTCAAGTTGATTCTACTAAAACGTTCTTCAATCAATTTTTGACAGGTTTTTGTACAAACAATTAAAATTATAGCGCCAATTGCGTACTAAAAGAACCTTATTCCGTATATGTCGCTGAATTAGCTGCTATACACTTTACGCTAGGAATTGTTGCCTCACCAACACCAGATCAGTATTCCATTTTTAAGAATAGTCTCAATTCTATAGAGGCTATTCGCTCCTTTAGGCCGGTAAAGCACTCTTCTTATTTTCTCATAAAAATGCAGGAGCTTCAAAGTGCTCGTTCTTACCGTTATTTTATCATCACCTTTGTATGGGTCCCTTCTCATTGTAAGATTCTGGGCAATGAGGGAGCGGACTCGATTTCAAAAGTGGACGCTATGGAAGGCGATATTTTTGATCGACAAACCACCTTCAATGATTTTTTTCCTATTTTTCGTCAACAGTCACTCGGCATATGGCAGTTTAAATGGAGTAGAGGTGATTTGGGGTTTTGGGGGTCTGAATGTGGATCGAGACTTCGTAGGATGCCTCGTCTTATGTCCAACTATTATTTTTTGAACGCTCATATATACCGTGTTGGGCTGAGCGACAGCAATCTCTGTGAATGTGGACAAGGTTACCAGGACGCAGATCACTTTATTTGGTCACGTGATGAGCATCGTGGAGTCAGATCTGAGCGTTATGATTCCCTTCGGGCTCGATGTCACATTGTTTTGGATTTACGTGATCTAGAGTTTATGGAAATCATGCGTATGTTTTTGACTAACATTGGCCTTAGATTGTAGTTTGTTTAACCTATATTTTTGGATTTAGTTTTCGATTTCAGTTGTTTTGTTTGTGTTACTTTTCTAGTTTCTAAATTAGTCATATGAAAGAAAAAAGTTCAGTTAGAAGTAGACCATTAGAATAAAGTAGATTTGATGGTATAAACTCCAACCCCTTTTTCCATCCATAAAATTGTTGTTCCTATTAACCTCAAGATGGCCGCGAGTAATCGGTTCATCCATTTTAAATTTGATTGAACCTACACAAATAAATGAAATGGTTAAAAAATAAATTGATTCATGTAGAGTGACTCCATAATTTATTGTAATAATTTAATGTTTGTATTCTGGAAAAAAAATTCCGTTCACCTCTCGTTGGTCAACAAAATTACTATCTTTTATCTGCTCCAAATGTAACATAATGCCACTCAACTATTATAAAATTATTCTGATTATCGCATATTCTAATCGATACCCGTTGATGTGAGTACCGCTTTATTACCCAAACCATTGTCACGAGCCTCGACAGTTATATTACATCACATTGACAACGATGGGTGACTATCGTGCAAGCGCGTGTGTTTGTGCCTTCCCAGGGACAGGGTCATCCATTAAATCGAATCATTACCCTGGTCTGGTCAAGCCGCGGGAAATCGTCTCCGGTGTGATGGTGTCATTATCTTTCGATCAATTCGCTACAGTTATTATTACCTTGTCCCTTTCATCCGAATGGTCATGTTTGCATTCATGCACTGCACACTCATACGTAAATGTGTTAATCCATTGCAGTTTTTCGCTGACAATTGACATTTACCTCCTCCTAAGTGTAGGTATATTTCAGTGCTTTGAATGAGCGGCACTGGAAAGCACGGTACTTGCTGTTCGGTTGTGATAGCCGCTCTCGTACCAATCCGTTGCCAAGTCCAAAAAGTTTCCATTCGTAAAAAGCAAACTATCATTGACCTTGGGAAAAACCGCCCGCTTAATGCCTTCATCATACAATCTTGCGGTATGACTGCTATCACCCATTCCATTCCATTTGAATTTGAAGCCAGTCTATTTCACTTATTGGTAAATTAATGCTATGATCTAGCTTTCCGGACAACAAAGCACACGCCAACACCAAGGCCAATCATTTTCTAAACTGGGTGAAATAAATGTTTGTTTATTTTTTTAAGTATTCCTTGCCGGGCACTCGTTACACGTAGCGCTAATAAATCCATCTGATAGCGTAGCATTCATTAGCGTCTCACATAAGTAGCCAAGTGCGCTTCCTACAACATGTACCTAGGCAATCGAATATTCCGAGCTTTTTTTCCATTCCGATCATGTTCAGTTTTCGTCACAAATAAATGCTTTGCCCACCCAGTCGGTACGTCATGAAAGAAACAAACGGATTGATACCCAAACCAAGCTTGCGTCCGTGCTAGGAATGTGAAATTTTGACCTTCACTTTACATGCACAATGTAAAGCTGTATAGACACAAGCACTCTAGGTCAAATATCATCATCCGGATGGGTTCAAAATAGTGGCCAATTGAATCACCGCCGATGATTCAACGACGCGAGCATAATGATGGAGAGCCATTACTTGAGCCATTTGCAAAAAGAAACAACCTTTGCCAACTCTGACCAGAAGAAGCTGACGAAAGGAGTGCCACGGTAAATACCACCTTTCCTACTTGTTAAGTTAAGTTGAAAGATCCATAGCGAAAAGCTCTCTCTCGCGCTCAAACCACCCCCACCAGGACCGGCGATCGTTGTAATAAGCAAGTGTGCTCCCGCGCTCCGAAAGCTTGCACCAGCTTAACTGTGCTCTTTGTAACATCAAGAGAAAATGCCAAGCCGACAGGTCGTTATGCTGCTGGAAATCACTAGCGTATCCAGCGGGGATCGAAAGGAAACTGGATTAAGATGTGTACATAGATTAACACTCATCAAAGCGAAGGCACGATGCATCGGAAGCGCGTGGTCAAAGCTTATGAGGGGTTTTCGATCTTATTTTGAGTGTCTACTGCAGCGCTCAGGGACAGACAGTGAGAAAGTGACGAAGATGTTCCACACCGTTTGCTCGATGACGTAGAAGGAAGGCCGTGTTGTGAAATGGTTTCGATGAAGCCTTTAATGTCCAGAGGCTTCTTAGCGACCAAGCAATTTTTATTAGGCGTTTTTCATTGATCAATCAAGCTTGTTAACGGTGCAAAATTTCAGTTAGCAGGATTTCAATTCAAAATCATGGACAAGAATGTCAGTTGTTAATTATTTTGCTACACTAGAAAATAAGGAAATTAATGCCTTCACCATAAACATGAATAATTTGGCAAGAGCTGTGCTAATTGTGGACAAGATACAGAGATTTTATCATTTACCAGGATGTCCCAGCAAAGGAAACTAAATGGATACGTTTATACAGGCACTTAAGATAGTAGTGCCTTGTCTAGATTACACAGGTTGCGACTTCTGCCGGAAGCCTTGGTTATGAATTGGATTTCTTTGGAAAGGATCTTAAGCCATTTTGCCCCTAGTTGCAATCAATCGAGAATTATAACAAAGACTGATGTCTTGAATTGCAAACTAAAGCTGAACATACATGTTCAGCTAATTTTTGTCAAGACCAACTCCGGATATACCGATAGACTGCCTTGTGTTACTGAAATTGACTCAATGGATTCAGAATTAGGTATTGATCCATCTACGGAAGTAATGATTTTTACGCTAAAAAAAGTGCATTGAGTGGAGTAAAACTCTCAATATCTAAAAAAAGTTGTAACCGTTTGTTAATGTGATTTTTAATTTGTGCTTATTATTTTAAATGTACTGTTACGTCTTTATACATTTGTTTGGTGTTGGTTAGTAGGGTTAAGTAAATATGTTCAGTAGTGTAATTTGTTAGTAGGGATTCGAGAAAAAATTCAAATTGTATAACAGTAAAGTCGGGAGAGGTTCCATGTCAGTGGGTAACTATTGGAAGATGATTCAGGCGGAAAACGGAAAATGGAGTATGCAGACATAGCAGGACGACATAGCAAAGCGAAGGGTCAAAGGAGCCACGAATGATCAACCATTGCTCAGAATTGTCCAGGCGTTCGCGTGTGAAAGTTGTCTTAGGAAAGTAGTGAGTGGTCGCTAATACAGCTTCGAGTGAGATCAGTTTAAAGTTCAATTCAGGTAACTTAACAGGTGGATTGCCTTACATGAGCAGTATAATTATACAGTTGAGCTAAATCCACTCGATACCCTCACAGGACCTTTTGTGTTACCGTTTTGGTAGACACCGCTATCTGCTCCGTTGACGAGGTCAACCGACGCGCACGCGATACGGCTTAGTGACCCCAGTGGTTGCTAAGTCTAAAAGCAAAGGATATTCGCTTCCTCTGGCCGACAATTTTCAAGAAGCGACTTGTCTCGGGAGTCCTCCCTAACCGCAAAGGAGACTTCCCCTCTCGGCAGAGTCACTCCGGCCGTGCCTGGGCTCTGCCGATTTCAGTCTATGAGGGACGACGCCTGGGAGGAAACAGTGATTTCACGCGCCAACGCAGTCACTTTCTCACACCACCTATCAGCCATCTTTGACCCCAATCGCCAACCGAATCCGGATAGTTCGTGGATCGAAAAGTCCGCCGTGCAGCAGCGAGCGCTCGCCCAACGTTGTGGAAGCAGTCCCAGATCATCAATTTCATCATCAACTCCAGTCATGACCGGTACGTTTGAAGAACAATAAAACCACCCACTTTTTACCACACCCACAATAGTAGCCATTTTCCACCAAACCAACCCACCCAATAGTTCTTTCAATAAAGCCCCCATTTTTGTATCTCAGTACACATTTCTCAAAAAAGTATAATCAGGTGACAGTATCCGCACAATTTGTTCGCGAAGCCCCTCCAGATTACCCAGTAGTAAGCCGATCTTGAGACACAGCTCGAGAGGTCTCTTGCTACTGAGCATTTACCGGGATTACAGACAGTAAAGTTACAAAGTTGGAGATAAAAATAGACTGTTTTGAGGTAATTTCTGTCTAAAAAATGATAAACAAGAGATTAGAACATAGTAGAAGTTTGCTAACAAAAAACCACGGGATGTTTTATTAAGAAACCGAATTTAAACGATGTTCAATACAACACTCCCCGGATTAACATTAAAGCCAATAGAAAGCCGTATGAAGGCTTCGGCAAAGTTTTTTTTTTGTATTAAATTTGCTTAACCTTTGTTGAATAATGTTTATTATTATATGCAAAATTAAGAAAACAAAACAAAATTCTCACTTCTAGAATGATTAAGGTTGAAAAAGTCTTAATGAATTTGGACAATGATGATGATTGCCTGCTTCTTTTGTTCCTGCCAAAAATGCTTTTGGCCTTTCTCTGCTCACGTTAACTGAGTAGCATTGATCTTTTTCCTAACTTTATAAAAAGATATTAATCAACAAAACAGTATGAATTGAATTAAAACTGGTAGTTTTAGGAAACTGGTTCGCTAGCACAATACACCAATACTTGCCATTTGCTTTTCAAACAAAAACACTTACAAGGACCCATCAATTAATGTTTACATTAATCATGTAGGTTATTTTCCGAATTTTCATAGCTTTTAAAAGGATTTACAGCTTTCGTGCTGGGTTTTCGTTCCAAAATATATAATAACTCTTTGTTCCTACAAGCACTTTAATATAAGAAAATTGCTTCAGAAAATCCCAAACGAGAAACAAGCCAGACCACTTTTACATTCCAGAATCATTGTAGAGAATTACCGTCTTGGGCAAAATTTCTCAATGCGTAACGAATCGTCTTTTGATATTATCAAATTAGTTCCAAATCGTGCTGCAGAGATGGCTCTGCAGTCTGTCTTTACCATATGAAGCTTTAGAGAGTTGCCGTCTTCGGTAAAGTTGTTGATAATGTAAAATCTAGTCACATTATCAGATTATTTCCAAATTTCGCCACTGAGATGGCGCTGCAATCTATCTTTTCCAAATGAAAGCCAACTTTACCCATGCCAATACTTCTATTCTATTTCCAACCAACCGTTCACTGACGGAATTTTCAACACTTTCTCTTCATATCTTTAAACATTACTGTTTACAAGTTTTCAAAACATATA
>JASCZW010014358.1:0-23117 GCA_034211315.2 Aedes japonicus
GTACACCTTAGACAAAAATTAGTCACTAGCTACACGAATTAACCCAATACTCAAGTTTGAACATTTTCGCATTACTTTCTGCCGCACCCTGTAGTTTCCCAGTCTAGTCTAGGAATTTTTCGTTAAGGAAGATTTCTCGACTCCGAAGAGCATAGGCAAGAGGTCGAGAAATTTTCTCAACGAAAAATGTCTAGACCAGATTGAGAATTGAACCAGCCATCTTCAGCATGCTGTTGCTGCACCTTTATTGACTGAGCTAAAGACGAACCCAAAGAGCTCCCGGTTCGTCAATATAGCGCTGCAGATGGTTGGTATGAAAGGTAAGACGTTCAGGGATCACTAAATTGTTTCAATCAAAGCTGTGCCAATGTGCATAAGCTAGATACAGTTTGGTGGACAATCGAAAACAGATTATTTAAGTTGAGAAGCAAAGGCCGTTTCTTCAATGTAAGCATAAAGAGGTGTTCCGATAAAAATTTGGTCAAACAGTAATGTGTGTGTGTCGATCAAAGTTTTTATTAATAAGTCATTTGTTTCTGTTTCAAGTTTAGTAAATACAGAATACAGGAGAACTATTCAGCTAAGCTACCTTTTTACCGAATGCGAATTGCCTGGTCTTTCGTTTAACACCTGCCATAATGTTTTGTACAGTCCCTTGTCCACATTATTCACCGCAGAACACCAGTTTGCTGCTTGAGGTTCCGCCTGAGTCTGCTTAAGGTTCCGCTTGACGATGGCCCAATATTGTTCGATTGGGCGGAGCTCTGGCGTGTTAGGAGGGTTCTTGTCCTTGGCACCACTTGAAAGATGTTGGCAGCATATTACTCCATGGCCTTTTTTCCGTAATGGCAAGATGCCATACCCGGCCAAACTAGAACGAAACAATTGTGTCGCTTCAGGAAAGGCAGTAGAGGTTTTTGTAGGCACTCGCCCAGATAAATTTTCTGGTTGATTGTTTCGGTCGCAATGTAAACGTTGCTCTTCAAGCCACAGGTACAGACGGCCTGCCACACCAGATATTTCTTCGCAAACTTTGACAGTTAAATGTGCTTGAAAATATCTGTCACCTTTCCCCGTCCGGTTGCCGTTTAAAATTTCTGTCCAGGAAGCTGTTTAAAGTCTGCCTTTGCGAAAGTTTTATCATCCTGTACAACTTTTGCGATCGTGCTTTGGCCGACGTGTTTTGTTTGTCGTCGCGATTTGGAGTCACCACTTTCTTGTTAGTCGACAGTCCAGCTCGTTTTTCAGCTTTATCCACGATTGAAGGCGCCACTCCCAGCTTCTTTGCGACATCTCGGACGGAGAGGTTGGGGTTCCGCTCGAAAAAGTGGGCAACTCTTTTTGCCGTCGCTGTGGCCTCCGGCTTTCGATTTCCCCCGATCCAGCTTTCCTGTCTGTCGACAAACGTTTAACAAAAAACTTTAAACACGTTGGTTATAGTTGATTGAGCCATATTCAACCATTTCGCCAGCTTGGCGTGGGAACAGTTTGGATTTTCACCATGCACGTTTGCAAATTTTGATGCGTTGCTTTTCTTCCTTCGACGACATTTTGACAACTGAAGTGCTTATCTCAAAATCAAAATAGAGGCATATTTCTACACGCACACATCTTCAAAATGAGGGGTGTGCAATTTTTTCCATGCACGATGAAAGAAAATGCGTTAGTTTTAAGTCGACCAAATTTTGATCGAAACACCCTTTAATTAATGGGCACAACCATCAAAAATGTGATGTTGTGATGTGAATGGAACATGTAGATGGCATAAGAACGCCTTATATGCATAGTTGAAACGAAAATACCACAACTGCCCAAGCGATGATGTCAAAATAGTCGTCGGAAATCTCAAATGACAAAAATGAACTATGACCGGTTGTAGAAAAGTTTAACCCACTCCAGCTTAATAACGAAATCGGCTTCAGACTAATAGATCTCACTTCTTCTCTTTCCTTGAATAAGGCATACAAAGTTCCTATTTTCAACAATATACCGAATCAAAAATCGATCACAGTTTGATGGATCGCTGGCACTTCTCGGATATTATCGGTGTCAGCATTTATCCTGTCAAAAAAATCGATGGCCAAAGCTTTGCTGAGCAGTAATTATGCATTTAACGGTTAATCATTTAAGATTGATGCAATATTTTATTAGAGTGGTTTTGAACTCGGCTTTGCTTAGCTTACGCTGCCTGCACAAATCAAATGGTTGCCACTCGGTGATTCGTCATAATTGTACAATGAATCAGTTGAATTTAACCGGAATTGAACGACCATTCTCATTGTCCAAGTTTCAATGCTTCGGCGTTGGCCACGTTCTCGCATTCTGAAATATAATGAGAGATTCTATAAACTGTGTGTGCACCAAATTATGAAAAAACACACACATAAGATCATAATGTTGAAATGGAAATATCCTTCTTATCAACATGTTACTCCAAGAGTAGACCACAATTTTTGCTAGAAACAAGGATGTGAAAAGAAAATATTGATAAATAGATTCGTAAGAGTACGGCAGGTTGTCGAAATAGAATAGAAGTAGTTGAAATTGAGCGTAGGCTTTGTTGAAAGGCGGCGTTCGATTGAGCACACAATCTCGTGCCTATGATTGCTGACCAAGAAGTATTAATTATTGAGTATTATATCTACGTGCCTACGCGAGATGTGGAGATCAAGGCGTTTTCGTCGATGTGAAAAATTGTCTATCAAGGTCCTTAAACGAGCTTTTGTATGTTTTAAGAACTCTAAAGTCACTCGTGAGCGTTAACTACATTGAAAATTGTTGCAAGACTTAAAAAAATAGTCTATGCCACATGTGTCTGTCCTTCGAAATCGGTATTAACGAAGCGAGACCAGAGAACCACGTGAAATCCACGGAAAAACGAACATAAGCAAATTTATGATGTAAATTACCCACATCCGAAGTCACGGTGATAAAACTGAGCCTCTTACAATAGTTTTCATACCATGCACATTGTTAATTGTTCCTGGGCTTACCAGTACCGTTACTCAAACTAATGTGTGGTACTTGCGGTTATCATGATTTGAACGCGTTGCTGATCACAGATCGGTGGGCTAGTGGGATGAAATCATAAATCGATGGTGTCAGGCAAGAAAACAGTACCTGTTGAAGCATCTGGGCTCCGGCTTGTTCTTGAAACTTGTCAACGTTTTACAGTTCTTCGGTCCAGGTAGTTCGTCCTCGAAAGCCTGCTAAACAAATGCGTACCAGAAAGCCTTCTTGTAGCACAAGTTGTCCGAAACACAAAAAGGACGGACCTGTTACGATCGAATTTTCCAAATTTGTCCAACCCACCAGTTTATGATGATGATGATGATGATGATGACGTGAACATTTGTCATAATTTCATACTTAGCCAACATCTGTTAACTGCTCTATCACTTCCTTAAGAGTACATTTTATTACCTTCTTAGACGTCGCAATAAATTATAAATCAGCTTCAAAAGCTAGTAACAATGGCAATTTAAGGCAACCTAGATCCATTAGCTCAAGTTGCACCACCTTGCATAATTGAATTGAATAACATCGGTGACAAAGGGCATCCCTGTTTAATACCTTTACTTCTTTTAACTTCACGTGACATTTGCTTAAGATCTAATAGGATATTCTTGAGATTCTGGACCTTAACCGAATTAAAGGCTTTTTTCAAATCTAACGTTAATACATAATCATCTGTTCCAGCATTCTAATATACTTCAAGTATTATTTGAGTTACAAAAATATGATAATCCGTAGATCAATTTTTTTTTGTAAATGCTGCTTGGTACAAATCTGGTTCTCCTGTGTATTTCGTAATTTTTCTGGCTATCCATTTTGAATAAATTTCATAGAACACACTGCACATAGAAATACGCCTTAAATGATCGGCTTCTACAGCATTTGTTTTTTTTTTTGGTAGTGAAATCTGAGTTTTTTTTATTCAGTCACTTGGAAGTTTTGTGTCAATGTAACCTTTCTGAATAATTTTAATAAAAACATCTAATGTCTCACCATCTGCATTTTTCAGGTACTCCATGAATATGCCATCTGGTCCTGTTGACTTGCCGTTACATGAGTTTCTTATAATATTTAATAAAGCATCTGCTTCTGGGGGATTTGACAGAAGAACATAGATCAAGAAAACCTAGCTGTTGTCCCTCGCTGTATTTGAGTATTTGTTCCAAAACTCGTGAACTAATGCTAGTTTTTATTCTATTTTTGCTCTTAATGAATCCTTTTCAGTAGACATGAGTTTATCTTATGCGTTGACCTATTTCAAAATTGTCCAAACTGCGGAAAAACTCTTTGATCTCTTTTTCTTTGTGCTTCTTGAAAGTTTGGTTGAATTCCTGTCTCCTGTTTCCTAATTTATATTTGTATTTTTGCATGTCAGGATGGTTTTTAACTTTTTTCATTGCTATTTTCAAGCAATCAAAAGCCTTTTATCTCTTAGGTGAACAAGGCGTTGTAGCTATTTTCTTTTAATCCTTCTAACCAGCCTAGTATAACAATTTTTAATCGTATTTGTTTCAGTATCAGTCTTAATCTGAACTAGGTTCATCTGTTCTTTGAATTTCTTATTCTTAGGTATCTTGAGTAGGTTTATGTTGATTTTTGATGTTTCTTTTTTCTGGCATCTTATTACGAACGAGTTTTTTAAGTTTAAAACCTACTACTAAAAGCTTATGATCTGTTGAGTCCAATAGCTTTTTATGAACTCAATTTTGAAGTCTGTTTATGTTGGTGTTAGTATATGATCAATCTGGCTGAGTTTATTCCCACTTCTCTAAGTAGTTTATGTGCCTTTTCCTATTTTTGACGATTCATGTTTGAGTCGTGCTGTGTACAAAAACATTTTAAAGATTTCTCCATTCCCATTACACTTTTCATGTCCTAACAAATTCCTTATCTATTTCTCATCCTCTTGTAGTCCTTGTCCCTACCCAGGTAACCAATAAGCATTAGCATATGCAATAAATTAACCCTAAATCTGCATTTCAGATGCTTTAAGCATTATATTAGCATTATATCAGCATGTTGAATGCTATCTGTTGTAAAGTTGAATTTCAAATGCTATTTATATGCTTGTACCCTGTATTAAGCATTTCGAATGCAAATTAGCTTTAATGAAGCATTATCATAGCACTGCAGTACCCAGACAACCACAAGTCGTATAACAGTGTTCAAATAGTATCGTATATTCGTATATTTTAAGTCAACATCGCAATTAATTGTGGCCTTTATCGTGTTATGTTTAAGTTAAATCGTAAAGAGTGCAAATTTTTGACTTTTAAATGATGTGTCATTTATTCACCCTACTGCGTTACAGACCAAATCGGATTAACATCGCAAGGCTTTTTAAATCGAATTTGTTATAACAAATTCAATCGCATACGCTATCAAATCAACTCTTTTAAGAAAACAATGGAATTTGCACGTATATGGCCTCCACTTTTGCACGTATAAGCCATATATTTGGTATTCTATACGATTTGTTTACTTACATATTTGTTTGTATATCATAAAGACAACTTTCAATATACGTGCATTTTGTATATTGGGCCAAAAGCGGCATTTATGTTGCATTAAAGGCGACTTAATTGCTTCATAGGCTGCCGTTAAGACGCTTCGGAACTGCTTTTTGGTTACCTGGGTAGTTGTGCGTTATAATCCCCGGTAACTATAATATGTTTCCTGTCCTTGATTGCTGATATTACTTCGAGTAACATTCGAGCAACACAAGTTTTGGTTAACCTTAGTAGCATGAACATCAACTATAATCAGAATATTATTTCTAACTCTCACTTTAATCCAGATCATACCTTTTGTTACAAGCTTAAAGCTGCTAATCCTAATTTCCGAGTTTTTCCTAATTGAAATTAATAAGCCCCTCGTCTTGTAGACATGATTATCCAAAACGTGCCATGTATAGTTTTTAGTTAAAATTTTATCTCCCAGTGAGTAAACTTCTTATAATGCAGCTATATCAACATTAAGGATTATGCTTCTCTCTTATCTGAGTATCTACAACCTTTAATATTCCAACTAGCTACCTTGATTAGTTTGTTGTTTGGTCTTGGTGCATCATTTGAAATAATATCATCTTCATTCCTGTCTTCTATCTGTAAAATTTCGTTTCTTTCTATTTTCCTTTTGAATTTTCTCTTTCTCAGATGTTTTGCCTACTTCGGTCCTAGTTTTCTGTTCTTCAACTGAAGTAACTCCTATCATTATTCCTGTGCCTGCTTTAAGGCCTTTGTTTATCACCTGAAGTAAGTTCTCTACGGTATTTTCGGATCCTCCTGCTACACTGTAGTAATGATTTAGTACTTCTTCTCCTGTGTAAACAATTTGAAGAGTGACATTTGGCGAATAAAGGGTGTATGGAATCAAATTGTGACACACACAAATATTTGGTAAAATTCACCCGTTCAACCAATCATCTTGAAATTTTCAGGGAGTAAAAAAGTACATGTTATGAATATTTTTGAACCTTCTTCTTTACACTACTCATAAGGTCCTGTACAACATTTGGACCAACTTGTTTTTGCGTGTCAATCCATTTTTTCTTCATATCTTCCTCCGATTTTACTTCCTTAGGATGTTTCTGAAGAGCCTGATACATGATGGTCCAGTACGTTTCAATTGCCGCAGTTCCGGTGGGGTTGTACCACTCCAAAACCTCTTTCAAGTAATGGCAGGAGGCTAAATCCGGCCAGAAAATCGTAGTACCATCGTGTGACCTCAGAAGTGGAAGTAGACGCTTTTGGAGCAAAATGTCTCACATCTTGACGTATATTCAGTTTACGCAAATGAGGGTTAAAGTAATATACTCCTTTTTGACGTCTAGTTCCTCTAAAAAGAGCATAGTTTATAGTCATAATAACGTAAATTGAGATTACCATGTACAAGAACAACGTCGAGTAAAGTCAAATCCTTTCATAAGTCAGGCTTATGAAACTTCAAAGCGTCGTGTATATGCTGAAACTTATAAAATTCTTGAGTTTATTGGCCTGAGTGTAGGAAGCTTGCATTAAGTTAGAACTGGGACCGAAGACATTATCCGCAAATTGACAAACGACTCTTTGTGAGTTGCCTTAGCGACCATTAATATCATTTCGAGTTTTCTAAATATTACCTAACAAATCATTTGTATACATGTGGCTTTGCATCTCTGAAACGGTCACCTTAAGCGTAGGAACCAGTACCCGACTTTAATTTTATTTGCAATCATCCAAAACTTTTACGATAAATTCTACCTATTCTAACTAAGCTTAACAAGTTATTCTCATTTTCTTACTTGCCAAAGTTGTAATGTTGTTATTCAAAGTCTACAATGCTGAACATTCATCAGTCCAAAAATATGCACCGTAAGCTATGATAAGATTACCAAACAAATCACCACCCCAATCAACATGCATTCACATGCAACTATCTAAATTACCCCAACCCACACCGAGCACATCTGTCAACTCCCCAGCTCCAGGAGAAAAATTTCCCTTCTCCAATCAACGATGTCGAGCCACCCAAGACCCCAACGCGACGACGACGGAAGGATCGCATTCCATCTGGCTGGTTGCATTCAGTGCATTCGAATCGCGATCGCAATTGAATTCGCTCGCCAGTAAATACCAAATCGAGTGTACACATTCGCCTTCCTTCTAATCGGTATGAGCCACATCTGTTTTGCATATGAATTTCTTCATCTCTTGGCATCTCTGGTCGTCGTCGTCGTCGTCCGCGCCGGAGCCGGAGTCACCCGCAGTGGAGAATAAGTGCCACGCGCGAGTATTCATGCGCACTTGAGGGGAGATGTCGCGCCGTGTCCGGGTAGATCGCTGTGCGCATGCAACTCCACCGTGAAAAAAGTGCCATAATTATGCCACACCAAAAATGGGGGGACGAACTCTCTGCCTGGGTGCAATTTATGTGTATTATATGGAGCACCATGTTTGTTCACTGAAATCGAAACCAGCCCAGCTCTAATCTACTATGCGATGCGATGCGATGCGATGCGGAGCATAATAGACGAGGCTTTCGTCATCACTCTTTTCGCTCTCGGCTAATTACCATACACACAACAAATGCTAACTCTGTGCGGTTGAAGAGCTTACAAGGATGCTGCGGCGGCTGTTGCTGCTTGTACTACTGGGTCCTAATCATAACGACCGCATCAGTGATCGCAGGGCCGAGATTGAAGGCACGGAATAATGCGTGATGTTTGGAGCGTTGAAAAACCGAGGCCTGTCCGAAAGCAGTTGTACCAGCAGCAGCATCAGCCATCGCTATTGGCAAGGATCGCAAAAATAAAGCGATGGAAGATGTTATCACTGCTGCCAGCCCAACTATTTCTACGAATGAATAACACATGTTAGCGACGACCCCTCAGAGCAGCAGCAGCAGCAGCAGCAGCAGCAGCAGCACCAACAGCAACAACACCTTGACATGGTTAAGTGTGGCTGCCTATTATTGCTGTTGTAGTTGTAGGCTGCGGCGGTCTCTCATTGATAGGCTCAGATGCTTGTGATCCACCCGGGGAACCTTGAAATGCTTTAAACTACTTTTTTGACAGCCGCTGTAGAGGCGCAGTTGAAGGTGTGCCCGGCCATTGAAAATACATTCGGTAGCTCCATTCGGTAACTGGTGGCAGCAGTAGCCTTTCAGTTTCACCCCCACAGGGAAACGACCCTCGAACGTGTTTTGAGGAGTGGCTGGCGATATGTTTACCTGAGATGAATTTCGAAATTATGACAACGGTTTGGTGACGACTGAAGATTCGATCACCAAGATTCATTGCACGCAGCTTGTGTTGGAGTTGGATTCCGACAATTATCTTCATCTATGCAATTAAAGACGGGGAAGGAAAAGTGAAAGGACCAACACCTGAATGGTTCACCCTCGGTGACGCACCCCCAGCACGACACGTTCGCCAATTTCCTGAACTATTAAGATATTATACTCCTCTGTACAGATTAGCGAACGATTACCGAGAGCGCCCATCCGCATTGTCTTCGTCTATGCTAAGCGCTCGAGCACAGCCGCGCGGGTAATTGATCTAATTTTCAACCTTCCAAGAATTTGCTCGCTCTCCCTCCACGATAGATCATCAGCCTCATCACTACCACCGTACAGCACCGAGGTGGTAATTTTCCACCTCAAAGCAGTAAAATCTAATTGGCGCGCCAAGTGGGAGTCCTCCTTCCGCGTGGGGGTTCGTCACTTTGACGAGGTCTCTAGCCATTTACACGTGCGAGGCAGAATAGCCTGCAGCCACGAGCTGCCTGATAAATCATCTGTCGAAGTGTCATGTTGCTGCGTTGTTGCGTTGTTGCATCACTTCTCCTCGGGGGGAGGTCGCAGTTAATTACCGTTTCCACGGGGAGGATGGTCACATTTCACGCCAACTCATCACTCTCTCAATTCGCTGGATGTCACGCGTCAGATCAATTAGCTTCGATTGTGAATACTATACCTCCCGCACAAGGAAGCTCCATCGAGTCCATCGGTTGTCAGGTGCCAAACCGGCAGCGTCACTCACTCTCACCATTGCCGTCTAACTGCGAACTGTGAAGAGGGGCAGGCACCTGTGACGAACGAGAGATAAATACGTTAATAATTAGCATTCGAGAATCGCTTTTTTAATGTGTCGGTGCGAGGTTGTTGCGACTTACTGGCAACTGTAAGCTCCGAGAGGGATGTTACCAACGATGATACCCGCCTTCTGTTGACATGGTGTTTACATAGCAGCTCACAACCAGTTGCACAGTTGGTTCTGCGAAGCTATGGGACAACCGATCGACATGATTTAAACGAGAGAGATTGCGCGTGGGATTATTCGCGATTCCACAGTTAATGGTTGATAAATGGTTAAATTTAAGATAAGCTGTTTGTCGCAGAAAAAAAATTATTAGCTACACAGAAAATAAATAATCAATTTTAACATTCGCGTAAAATTTTCCCTCGGTGAATTCTAAGCCAAAAGAGGTGTAAACAACGAAATTGTTTGCAATTTTTCATGTGCCATACAACAATGTTTACATTCTTCCATAATTCAGGCTAGATTCAGGCGCTATCTAACCTTGATTTACACGAAGTATCCCATTATTTTCTGCCAAAACTTGCATTCCCTTTTTGTCCATTAGATAACGCAGAAAATTCAATGTTTTTTTTTATCTGTGAACACTGAGAAATTAATTTCGTAAATTAACTTTCATTCGTTTCGAAAAAAGGAATTTGGACAGAGAACAAATGTCTCGTAAATTCTATGTATCATTCATATTGCAAGTTATCTTACAAAATACACTTTTTTGTACAAAGCACGAAATGAATTTCGTGATGACCAGCCAATAGCTGCTTCTCTTCGATAGTACTCATAAATTTTGGTGTTCTTGTTGTGATGGGCGGGAATCATAAATTTATCCCAAAAAAGAAATGAAAGCGCTGTCGAGAGTTATAACCTCATGTACATTAATTATGTAACTTTTCACGAGTCAACATGCACACAGAAAAAAAAATTAATTTTAACAAGCGTGTAAAATTTCCCCTCGTTTAATTCCAAGCCAAAGGAGGTGTTAACACCGCAATTGGTTGTAGTTTTTGATAAACCATACAATAATGTATGCAATCTTTCATACAACAGGCTTGATTCTGGCGTTATCTGGCTTATATTAACATAAAATATCCTAATATTTTCTGCCAAATCTAGACACTACCAAAATGTCATGTAAATTTCTGTCTCCTGAGACCGACACATGCAAGCGTCCTTTAATACATAAGAATGAGTTGAAAGAGATGAGAAAATATATTCAATCAAACACATTTTTCGTCGAATTGCGTATGTGTCAGTTTCAGGAGGCATAATTTTACACGAAATCTTTCTTTACGTTCTCTGACTTTTTACAAACATGAATTACGTCTCGTGTAAAATTCATAATTTTTAAGTGTGTAGCATTCCCCTTATGTGCATTAGATAACACAAAAATTTCAATGTTTCTTTTTATCTGTGTACACAGTTCGAACAAAATCTGTAAAATTATGACGACTTGGATGTAACAAATTTACCTCCATCATATTCAATATAAATTTTCGCGTGGCCTTAAAGGGTGATACGGTCAAAATTTGGTCAAGGGAAAACGCGTGTAAATCGGTGAAATCGTTTATTTAAAAAATCAAATTAAATTTCTTTTTCAAGTTCAATTAGTATTAAATTCAGGAAAAATATTCAGTTAGGCTTCCGCTTTTCCAAATCCGAATTTCCGGGCCTTACGCTTGACCCCTGCCATCAGATTTTGTACAGCCACCTTGTCCACCTTCTTCGCCGCAGAAAGCCAGTTTGCCTTGAACTGCTGCTCGTCCTTAGCAGTTTTTTTGGTCTTCTTTAGGATCCGCTTGACAATAGCCCAGTATTTCTCAATTGGGCGGAGCTCTGGCGTGTTGGGAGGGTTCTGTCCTGGGAACCACCTGCACGTTGTTGGCGGCGTACCACCATCCAGCCTTTTACCGTAATGGCAAGATGCCAAATCCGGCCAAAACAGTACGGAACAACCGTGTTTCTTCAGGAAAGGCAGCAGACGTTTATTCAAACACTCTTTCACGTAAATTTCTTGGTTGACAGTCCCGGAAGCTATGAAAATGCTGCTTTTCAAGCCACAGGTACAGATGCTTTGCCAAACCAGATATTTCTTTGCGAACTTTGACAGTTTCGTGTGCTTGAAAATATCTGCTACCTTTCCCTTCCTTTTGCCGTATAAAACTCCTGTCCCGGAAGCTGCTTGTAGTCGGCTTTGACGTAGGTTTCGTCGTCCATTACCACGCAGTCAAACTTCGTCAGCATCGTCGTGTACAGCCTCCGGGATCGCGCTTTGGCCGTCGTATTTTGTTTATCATCGCGATTTGGAGTCACTACCTTCTTGTAAGTCGATTGTCCGGCTCGTTTTTGGCTCGATGCACGGTTGTAGACGATACACCCAGCTTATTTGCGGCATCTCGGAGAGATAGGTTAGGGTTTCGCTTGAAACTACCGGCAACTCTCTTTGTCGTCTCAGCGGCTTCCGGTTTTCGATTTCCCCCGATCCAGACTTCCTGGCTGTCGACAATAACGTTCCCGAAACACTTAATTACATTTGTAACGGTTGATTTGGCAACTTTAGCGATTTTGCTAACTTTGCGTGCGAGTAGCTCGGATTTTCGCGATGCGCGAGCAAAATTTTGATACGCTGCTCTTCTTGCTTGGACGGCATTTTGACAACTGAAGATTGAATTCCAAAATCAAAATAGGAGCAACATTCTACACACACACACCTTCAAAATGAGGGGTGTTCAGGTTTTTTAAATGCAAAATTGAAAGAAATACGTCAAGTTGATATTGACCAAATTTTGACTGTATCGCCCTTTAAATTTACAGCACTGATAAACGTTAGTCGTAAATTTACTCGTGCTCTCCATATAGGAGCTGTAAATTTAAATTATGCTGTAATCTACGGTTTTGACTTTTTGCGGTTAGAAACAAAAAAAATGATTTAATGATTTAAAGAATCTTCTTGTTACTTACGTTTTTATACAGTTTTCAAGTAACTTTCAGTTAGTTCAGTTGATTGCAGCAGTAAGACTACTACTCTGTCGGTTGGAGATTTGTAGACGCATTCACATTTTTTGACTACACAGATAAAAAGATACATTGAAATTTCTGTGTTATCTAATGCACATAAAGGGAATGCTAGATTTGGCAGAAAATAATAGGATATTTTATGTAAATTTAAGCCAGATAACGCCCAAATCAAGCCTGTTGTATGAAACATTGCAAACATTGTTGTATGGTTTATCAAAGACTACAACCAATTGCGTTGTTAACACTTCCTTTGGCTTGGAATTAAACGAGGGGAAATTTTTCACGCCTTTTAATTTTTTTTTCCTGTGTAGGCATTTGAAATCATGCCAGCATCGGTGAGTTCGGCTGTGATTCATAAAATTTGCCACATTTTTGCTGCAATTTTCAGATTCACGCACATATTTTTCGTACGTTTTTTATAAATGTTCATCACTATTCTTCATTGCACATGCTTCACTCCCGTAAGGGCAGCTACACAATATGGCGGAGACAACTTTTTAATTCTGACTTGACAAACTGCGCACTGGAACTGAATTGGGTTGAGATCATGTAAATTTCAAGCGTTTCAGACCCAAAAAGAAGAGCATGCCGTATTATTAGATGTTATCGGTTGCAAATCAAAATGAATTCATGCTGAAATATTGTTAAGAAAATGATATAAATCTTCATGAAGGCAGTGCTTCTTGCTATTTATGGTGTTTCAAATTGGAAGTTGCATTCAACTATTTATTAGGTCAACATGTTTTCAGTGAAGGTTCAGATTGAATCGTGAGCAATTTTCATTTTTTTCTGTGTACCTTCGATTCCGTAATATAAACGAAAATTAATGTTCAGTGTACACAATAAAAAAAAATATGAAAACTACAATATCTGAATTTTGAAGAAAATCACACAATTTGGGTCGACGTAATGTTTTATATTTCGCTTCTATTAAGTATGTTTCATATATTCATTACAAATAGTAATATGAGTAAATTCAAAACACATTAGAACTCGACTTCCATACTTTTTCTTAAAAATTTTGCTCGAAAATACAAAACCATGTATGTAAACTAAAAGAGCCACTCCTTCGTTCTAGGTATCATATGCACTTCAGTTTTGTCTCAACGTGTGAACTTATTTTGCTTCCTGTGGCTGTTAATTACAGTGCATATTTTAAAAGTAGCTTATATTTACCAGCCAGGACTATCATAGCAAGTCGCTGGTGGTTCCGTAGTGAATCTCTGAGTGAAAGGTGTACTATTATGCGTTGAATCGCATATCAGTCCTATTTTCAATTGATTTCCACTCCATATGCCACTGATCTGCCAATTATGGCAGCAAATCCACTACACTTGAAGGGATGAAATTTGAATACGCAGATAAAAAATGAATTTTAACAGTCGCGTACAATTTCACCTCGAATAAAAACAAATTGTTTACAATCTCTCATATCTCATATAACAATGTTTGCAATCTTCCATCGAACAGAACTGATTCCAGCGATATATGGCTTAAATTTACATAAAATATCCCATTTATTTGAATAAATCTAGCATTCCCTTTTTATAAAAATAATGTAAAATAATGCAGAAAATGAAATGACGTTGTTTGTTACTACTGTCATTTGCATCACTTTCCAAGTAACAATTTTAATTTAATTCCAGCCGATTAACACTCCTCCCGACTTTAATGATAAAACGACATTCAAAACTGTTTTGTCCATCAACACCTCCTCTATGCATCTTTTAAGCCGAAATTTGCGAAATTTTTAAAAAGTGGCCCATTCTATAGACGGTTAAAAAAAAATTTAATAAAACTTTTAGAAAACCATGAGGTTTTGAAAATGTTGTAGTGAAAGATGTTATGACCACTTGAGAACCTTCATAAAACCTTTTGGCTATCGTGGTTGGTTTTTGTTCGATTCTCTGCTATTCTGATTCATTTTGTAGTATATAATATCTTAAAAAAAAAAATTCTAGTTTTCCTGGAAATTTTGTATGATAGCAAAATTGCCAAATCGTATTGAGTATTTAACAGCGTATCATGTTCCGAATCACGTGTACATTTAATTTTCTGGTGAATATTGGCACGATAAGGGCCGACAATTAATGCGCCTCGAAGATAATGTGAGTTAACACCTACAAGAACAAATTAAAACATATATATTCGATAAATTAATCATAAATTTTCTGAAAATTGATGGAATTTAATAAGCTTATATTAAAAAATTCCGAAATTGATCTCCCATAATTCATTTAAAATTTTATGTATTAATGTTTCCACATTTCAATGATTTCTCCAACCTCAATATGACGATTGGAAAAAATCACATTTATTCATATTATTCGGTCAGTTTGGGACATCCCTCAATGTCAATTTGCCTCTTAATGTATTTACTGGAAGCAAAATGGTTTCAAAATGCTTTTTCAACTGACCATAATAAGATTATATAAATGAGTCTTTCCACGGCATTTCAAAACAACAATTTATGAGTTCTTAAAGCCAAAATAGAACCTTTGATAGGAGTAAAAAAGGTAGGTTCTCACAAACCTGACTAAAATATAAAGCCTATTGGTAACTCTTGGTTCCACAATACAATCAATTTTCTTTCTATTGGCTTCCATAAAACTTTAATAAACCCTAATAAAGCAGGCAGGGTTTGGCAATGTTGCTTGGGTTGTTTTATTATCAATGCATGTGTTGTTGTGGTTTAATATTTGTTCAATTTATGACATCTTTTGTTTGATGTTTTTTTTTGTAGGTCCAATCGTTATTTTGAGTCAGTTGAATGTTATATGTCATCACTCAGTGTTTGTTCGTGATGACTTTTTTCTATGAACGTTGTTTTGCCATGGCCATCCGATGCTGGTTTGCCATGGCACGCAGCGTGTTATTGTTTCTCCACTTATTGGATCACCCGTAACACTTGTTGGGCGTTTCCCCTAAGCAACACAGGTTGTACTAATCAAGTTTAAAGTACTGTTAAATGACAAAAATAGGTTATAAATTTAGGTATATAATACTTCATTTCATACTTTAATATGACGCAAAAAGCGCAAAAAGTGAAGCCTTATACAACATAGAATGGAAAAAAAAATTCCTCATACAAAAATATAATATCGCCAAGTGTGGGATTTGAACACTAGTCCTTGGCGTGATAGGTTTGTAGCTTCTTTGCTAAGCCAACTCAGTTTGTTGAAACGTGAACTCTGAGTATGTATGATATGCTTCCCGTTGGTAGTGAAACCACAATGTTCATCGTAAGGAGAAAAAAGAACACGTTTTGCAAAACAAGGTTGATGTAATGTAATTTCAACAGAACTGCCCATAAAATCTTGTCCTGTTTATGTATTATAAATGTATGGAAACATGTTTTTAAGAACAATAATGAAGTAGTAAGCACTTGGAACAGTGGAAAAGGTATTTTTAGCTCGCCGCTTGTCAGAGTGATATAGAATTGCAATACGTTTATAATGCATTTATAATACAAAGAATTATAAATCATTCTAAAAAGATGTTTTGTGTGTTACTTGGGCCCGGTGGTGATCTTCTTCTTATTGAAACTTTATTTCCTGTGACACGTGAGTGGGGTCATGAAGTTCTCTGCATCTCTCTGGGGTATGTGTTGGATTAACTGCTGTGCTATGTAATATTTTTATTGCTGAATTTCAGCAACGCATCTTTGATTTTTAGGTTTTAAATTAAAATTGTATTTCTGAACTTCAAGTACAACTCAATGGTAGCGGGTTACATTCTGGTTATAAGTGGTGTGGGATTGTTTTTAAATATTTTTGTTTAAATGTGTTAAAACGGTCCTCAAACTCGATATTTCAACGTATTTCTGTATTCCATTAAGGTAAACCCCCCGCAGATGTGAGTGACCACAGCAGCATCTCAAGTATTAGTTTAAATCAGTTCTCAAACTTGAAATGGCCCCAAAAGCATCCTTACTGCTGGTTTAAATCGGTCCCCAAACTTGTTTTTTTTAATATAGTTTGGTGAGTTATTGATAGAAACCATTCATATTTATTAGTGGCCCGAACAGCATCCCTGTTATTTTAAGTCGTTCCTTGAGTTCGATATTTCAACGTTTTATTGTATTCCATTGTAATACACCACCCACACTTGTGGGTGGCCCCAACAGCATTCTTACTGTTGGTTAAAATCGGTTGCGAAATTTAAATAATTTTACTGTGCATCTCTGGGCAGAGAATAAATCGAGAACATACCTAGTTAAACATCTCATTCAACGCCGACGTCAGTTGAATTCAGCACATCGTTTTTCAGAACTGATCCAACATTCCAGTTTTTACATATTGAGAATATACGCTAGTCTATCCAAGCACTATCAGTTTAACTAGAAATGAGAAGAGAAATTAGTATTTTCCATTTAATTCCAACTACCTTTGCTTGTCTTGGCAGATACGCGTATTTCGTCTACAATGTGCAGGGTGCGGCATAAAATAATGCGAAAATTTGTTCTATTTCTTTCAAATCCCATGTTCAACTTATTCAAGCAATAATATCAACATTTTCGAGTGCAGTTATCTTTATAAAGTCCTTTTAAACAAATTTATTCAATGTGTCCTCCATTTTTATTAATAACTTTTGGACGTAGTCCCGCGACATTTGCGTGTCATGGTTGACTTCAGGGTTGTCAAATTACGGTGTGATGTTTTGCAGGCTCGTGCTTCAACATATGCCCAAATAGAATAATCCAACGGATTAAGATCTGGACTGCTAGGGGGCCACAAATCCTTCGGCAAAAATTTCATGTTATCGTTCAACCATTGTTGGGTTCGATTGATCGTGTGACACGGCGCTCCATCCTGCTGTAGGACAACGTTCCTCGGAGAAGTTGGCCATCACCCAAGAATGCACTTGGTCCTTTAAAATACCGATATACACTTCGGTATTGATTTTAACTCCAGTATTAATGAACTCAGGCGGCATTTTCAAACCGTTGGACGCCACCAAGCCAAACATCATGACACCCGCCGGATGTTTGGTTTGAAATTTGAATTTCACTTTTTCCGGAACGTTCTCCATTTTCTGCGGTGAAATGAACCGGTCCGTGCGGCTGTCGGCCACAGCATCGATACTAAAAAAAACTTTTCGTCGGAGAACAGGATTATCATTTTTTGCTTCTTCAACAATGAAAGCAATCTCTTGGAACGAGTGACTCGTAGGTCCGTAATGAAGTGGCGTTTCACTCTGGCTCTGGAAGATGCATGCAGGTCTTCTTTGATGACTCTCCGTCGTCATCGGAGGAGACTTCAATGCTGGCTGTGAAGTGGAGCATGTGTACCAACGCTAGAGGGTACAGGCTGTTAGAAGCTCTGGCAATGTTGGAAGTTCCTCTATCGTACGTAGGTTCCGCTAGCATTTTTCACAGGGATGGTCGTACATCCGTCATCGATGTTACCTTCTGTAGTCCGTCGCTGATGACTAATATGAACTGGAGAGTGTGTCAGGAATATACCCAAAGCGACCATCTGGCAATCCGGTATGGAATCAGTCAGCGAAATCCTGTCGCAATATGGAGGACAACAATAGATGTGGAAGACGAAGGTCTTAAGGAACTCTTTGTTGAGTAAGGGCATGCGACGCAACCATGCCAAGGAAACTGGAGCCAACAAACCAGCTAGAAGACGTGTTCATAGAGCTAATCACACAGTAGACAAACAGGTTAATAGGGTTGTATTCCGAGCGGAAGATCCAACGACTTTTCTTGCCATGTATAATAGATTTTTGCTATAACTATTCTGTGTTTTCTGGTAAACGAAATGGAATCGCATTTTTTTTACATTAAGTTCTAAAAAAAATTTCTTACACCAAATGTAAAAATTGACAATCTTGTGTTGAAATAACTCAGGGTCAGATGTCAGATTTTCTTCCACTTTTAAAAATTGGGGTCAAAAAAGATACTTCCCAAACAGCAGGAACAACGCTGGACTCCAATAATTGAACAACCAAAATAAAGGAACCATGTTCCATTTTGCTCCTTTAGTAAGGTGTTATAAAAAAAACTACGTGTCGGGATAGCCTGGACAGTCCATAACAACGAGCAGCAAAAACATAATTCCACTGGAACCCGAAGGCACGGAAGGCTATAGCTAGACACAGTATAAGGGTTTAAATTATTTTATTGCAAAACTGATATAAATCATATCATCAGTAAGTTGTTGTTGGCTCCTTGCAGAGTGGGCTAATAGGTCATTTTCAAAGCATCTGCAATCACACTTATTGGAATCTAACGGCTTCCAGATTTGTGTTCTAGATGCTATTAAATTTTATTAAATGAGTACATTCAATGCCAGAGCCATCAGTACAATTCTGTGGTAAATACTGCATCATATCATACTGAGTTCCCAAGAGTTCTAGAAAGTGTATAACCTAAAAAAATACTAGACCAGACCAAGATTCAGACCAAGCCACATTGAAATTGGATTCTAGTCGACAACAGAAAATTTTATTGAAGCCCAATTTGAAAATCCCACACAGGAAATATAATACTGAATTCAACAGACTTGGATGATTTGTGAGCATCCATACAACAGACCTGATTTGGGCAATACCCCTCTTAAATTTACATGAAATGTCATGTGAATCTATGCCAAATCGAGCGTTCCAAATTTTTGTGTTATACTAGCATAAAAATACAATTAAATCAAACTGTATAAAGCACACCTACCATCCTAGTACGTAACATCTATCATTTGAATAAAGTTTATGTTGTTCATCTCTCCCACTTTGGTTGAATCACTCTTTCACCGAGTATTTACCATTAAAATTACTTCCTGAATGCCAATTTCTTCCAGTTCGATTTTACCTTGCAATTGTTTGCCTCCGCTTGCTTGATGAACACACACACACACACACACGGACCTCATTCATCAGTCGTCCGAGCCCCGAATGCACTCATTCCGCACATTATAGAGACATGTGATTTCTCTGTTTTCTAATCACAACTTTGCAATGCACCGGCGATCAACCAGCATCACGACGAGAGCAATGGCGACGAGCCGATGGATGCAGGATCCAACTTTCACGTGTGCTGCACATATGCAGATGAACAACCGGCAAAAATGTAGATTTATGTTGCTCGACTTATTTTTTTTCCGGGGGGAACCTTGAGGCCACAAACAAATGCACCATCATCGCGCGTCCATCTCCCTTGCGCGGTCTCTGGCCGGGTAAGGCCGTTGGAGAAAGAGAGATGTTTTTGTCACGCATCAAACGTCACGGAAAAATGCTTTTACTCACATCGGATTCGAATGGCAGCCGGGAAGAAAGATTTTCGTTTGATTACAATTGACATGCATAATTTATCTGCATTTGAACGCTGGGACGTTCGATGTTTCCACTCACATGGTGCGATGATGGAGGATGCAAACAGATCGATGCACCAGCCAGCGTCGGCAATTGGATGCACTCTCTTTCTGCAGTGCACTGATTGAGACGTTACAATTTTCGTGCAATTCCCCCCACACTGAAAACTCGCCAGCTATTGACAGCTGCGGGATAAATTAACTTTCCCTTCGGGATGTTCGATCCGTATCGGTGCGTTACGATGGGGATGGTGCTGTTTTTCGCGTAGATGGGATGGCCTAGAGTGATTTGTTTGACTGTTGGAGGATGTGCTTCCATTTTCCAAATGGGCACCTAGCTCTTATTTGAGTGTGGTTACATTTGAAGGGTGCCGATTTCGTACTACAACCTGCCCAGGTAGCATAGTATTGACTTAGCATCGTTAGCATCGTTTACTTAACCTTTCAGTGACAATGGTGTACTGATTACTTCACTTACCAATCAGACCAAGGCGGGGTGGCTTCTACTATTTTCAAAAGTTGTCTCCATTCTGTTCGGTCCATGCATTATGTATTTATTTTATACAAAAATATTTTCTGGTTTATTCTGTATTATTTGGCAGGAATTGTATTAATCTGTTTCTAAAATAATGGTGAGCCGTCTTTTTGTGATTCTGATGTCTTTTAAGTTCTATAAAATACCCTGAAGTTAAGATCTTAATGGTATATCGACTCAATATGGTTTGATACGCATGTTCCGGACGTATACAATACATCATCAATGCCCTAAATAGCTAAAATGACGACTTGTGCGACTTAGAATGGTTACAATAGATTATGAGATATTTGTACACGCCACTGAAGAAGTCTGCAAATTGTAGACGAAATACGCGTATTTGTCAAAATAAGCAATAAAGGTAGTTCGAATTAAATGGAAATTACTAATCTTTCTTTTCATTTCATACTAGCTGATCCCGGTGCGAGCGTTGCTACGCCTGCAACTAAATGAATGAACATTACAAAGAACTGACGCTTTTTATTAATGAGTTTTTTTTTGAGTAATAAGGAGTTCAAACTTCTATCAGAACATTCTTCTCACCCAGACAATACACAGTTTGTTGCTAAGTTACCTGGATAACTCTCAGGATTGGTTGAAATTTGTGTTTGTATTTGTATCCTCAGCCCCAAAAATACCTGCATACATATTTTTCACTCCGATCGGTCAGACAGAAATCCATTTTAATATAAATAAAAATCCTGTTTCCAATAACCCCCACATGCCAAATGTGGTTTCATTTACTGAAATAGTTCTCAAGTTATGCAGAAAATTGCGTTTCATTTGAATGAGACCCCCCCCCCTTTCAGAGGGCAAACGGGTGTCAAACCACAATAGAAATATGTCTGACCTTCAAAAAAATCCACATGCCAAATTTGATTCCATTTGGCTTGATTAGTTCTCGAGTTATGTAGAAATTTGTGTTTCATTTGCTTGAGAGCCCCCCCCCCCCTTCAGAAGGCCAAAGAGTCTCAATGACTATAAAAACATTTCTCTCCTTCAAAAATCTCCATATGCCAAATTGGGTTCCATTTGCTGGATTAGTTCTCGAGTTATGCAAAAATTTGTGTTTCATTTATATGGGAGATCCCTTCCTCTAATTTAAGAAGGCGCAGGGGCCTAAAGTCGTCATAGAAACATTTCTCTCCTTCAAAAACCTCCATATGCCAAATTTGGTTCCATTTTCTTGATTAGTTCTCGAGTTATCCATAAGTTTGTGTTTCATTTGTATTGGAACCCCTCCCCCCCTTCAGAAAAAGGAGGGGTCTCAAATTAGTATTGAAACAGTATTCTTCTACAAAAACCTCCACATGCCAGATTTGGTTCAATTTGCATGATTAGTTCTCGAGTTATACAGAATATTGTATTTCATTTGTATAGGAGCCCCCCCTTTCAGGGCGAAGAGGAATCTGAAATCATCATAGAAACCTTTCTTGCCTTTGAAACCTCACACATGCTAACTAAGGTTTCTTTTGCTTGGGGTCTCAAACCACCGTAGAGACATTTCTTGCGTATAAAACCTCCACATGCCATATTTGGTCCCATTTGTTTGATTAGTTCTTGAGTTATGCAGAAAAAAGTTTTTCATCATTTGCATGGGAGCCCCCTTTTCTAAAGGCGGGAGGGGGTCGAACTATAATAAGATCCTTTCCCGGACCCAAAACCCCTGCATACAAATTTGCATAGCGGTAGGGATAGTTCTAAGGTTTGGTTTAAATTTGTGTTTCGTATGTATGGTAGCCCCCCTTTTCAGAGTGAGGAGAGGTCTTAAATTACCACAAAAACATTTCTTGCGTTCAAAAACTCACCCATATCAATTTTGGTTCCATTTGCTTGATTAGTTCTCGAGTTATGCAGAAATCTCTCGAACTATCATAAGATGCTTTCCTGGACCCAAAACCACTGAATACAAATTTGCAAAGCAGTAGGTATAGTTCACATGTTTGGTTGAAATTTGTTTCATTTGTATGAGAGCCCCCTTTTTAGAGGGAGGAGGGCTTTCAACCACCATAAAAACATTTCATGCCTTGAAAAACTCGTCCATTCCAAATTTGGTTCCATTTGCTTGATTATTTCTCGAGTTATGCAGAAATTTGGGTTCCATTTGTTTGAGAGCACCTCCTCCCCCTTCCTCCTCATATGACGGAAGAGTCTCAAATCACCATAGAAACACTTTCCTCCTTCAAAAATTTCCACATGCGAAATTTGGTTCCATTTCTCTTATTAGTTCTCGAGTTATGCAAGGATTTGCGTTTCATTTGAATAGGTTCCCCCATTTCAGAAAGGGGAGGGGTCTCAAACCAACATAGAAACATTTTTTGTCTTAAAAACCACCACATACTCAATTTCGTTCCGTTTGCTTGATTAGTTCCTGAGTTATGCAGAATATTGTGTTTTATTTGTATTGGGAGCCCCCTTTTATGACGGGGAGGGTTCTCAAGCTACCATAAAATCTGTTTTGCCTTCAAAAACTCACACATGCTAAATTTGGTTTCTTTTGCTTGATTAGTTCTCGAGTTGTGTAGAAATTTGTGTTTCATTTGTATGGGAGCCCCCTTTCCAGTAAAGGGAGGGGTCTCAAAGCATCATAAGATTATTCTCCGGCCCCAAAAATCTCTGCATACAAAATTTCACGCCGATCGGTCCTTCCGCTCGCGAGTTAAAT